>BQNB010071324.1:0-32807 GCA_026074375.1 Tanacetum coccineum | reverse complement strand
GAATGCTTACTCCTGATGTTACTGTAGACGTGTCTACTTCATCTTGATCTTTGTCACCTTTAGGAGCAGCGGCTTCTGTTTCACTTTCAGTTCTTTCTGAATCAGACGTTGATGAAGATTCATGGATCACTTTCTCTGATGTGTCATCATCGGGTTGAGAAGAGGGACCAGTTGTCGAATCAGGAGGAGTTTGATCACGCCTAGCAAGGATAAACTGATCAGTAGTTCTTTTCTTCTTTGACAGATCGATCAGGGAATGGGCTACTTGTTCTTCAGTAACAACGGCCTTTCCCTTTCCCACTACTTCATGCAGTTTGGGAGTTGCTTCTGACACTGGATCCCTGATCGTTACTCCTCCAACAGGTGCCCGACTTTGTGGCAGAAAGGCCGGATCTAAGCTAAGCTTAATGGCTCGTTCCAGGTCAGCATCATTACCTTCTTCTTCTCCCTTTTCTTGATGAGCTTCCAAACTTAACTTCTTAGCCAGATTGAGATCAGGATCATCATCTTGTTGAGCTTCATCTTCTTCGTCAACAAGTTGGAAAGCAGGCTTTCCCTTTCTAACTTTCTGTGGAAGCTTACGCTTGGAAGGTTTCTTTGTCGGAGGAGGAGCTGGCTTGGTTTGTTTGACTGGTGTGGTGGTTGTAGGCTTTTTGGGTGTAGCACGCTGTGTTGCAGGTTGCACGCTTGCACTTCCTTGAGGGGTTTTCTTTGTATTCTCAGCAACCATTTTCACATACGTGGGATAATAAGAGGATTGTCGAATGGCTTCTGTTATCAGGGGATCGGGAATTGCCATTCCAAACACTTCAACTGACTCACCTTTAGGGACAAACTTAAGATTTCCTAAGATATAATCATCTCCAGTGTGATGAACAGCAGAATCAGGACGTCGATGGATGTTGTTATTACTTGCCAAGTAGTAGATTATCACTTTGGAAAACCGTCCATAAGGGATGAGGAGAGGAGTTACTTTCTTCTTTGGGTTCTTCAGACTGGCTTTGTGGCTTGCTTTGTGTGAGAAAAATGTCTGGATCCCTTGAGTAAACTCTTCCCATATCAGCTCTGCATGATCAACATTAGTTTGAGTGACGATTCCCCACAGCATTTGCAGAACTGGGTGTCTGGGTTTGTCACTGCCAGAAGTCTTTCCTGTCAAGCACTGGTTGAGCAAGGATAGAATTGCCCTCCAAGGTTGATACACATAATTCACCCGTATACTGGAGACAATTTCTACAGGTTCAGGATATCCCAGCTCATTAACAAAATCAATCACCGTGTCACCAGACGGAGGTAACTCAAATGGGTGAGTTGGGTTGACAGGAGTAATCGCTAATGCCTTTCTGAGAAGATCAGCACTTAGATCGAACCATTGTTCATCAACTTGACAACTATAAACCCCAGTCTTCTCGTTATATGACATTGTTTTCCAGAACTGTTGCAGGTAGATAGCAGGAACATTTGCTGAGGCAGTGAATGCTTGGAAGAAGTTGGTATTACTCAGGATGTCCACTGATATCTGAAAGATGGGGTTCTTTTGAATCTTTTGTGCATTGAAAAGTAGGTTGCTTTTCCCGATTGTTAACCACTGAGAGCGAGGTACAATCTGCTCATCTGTTCTTGTAGGAGGTTGAGCGGGAACATTTTGTTCTGCCATCGTATTCTGCAAAAGAGCATTTAACAAAGAAGACAAACATTGCAGAGAAACGAAGTTAGAGAGAACGTTAGCATTGATAAAAGTCATGTAACTGCACGATTGATTAAAACAGTTGTAACTCTGGTTTGATTAAAATCTACTAATTATCCAACAGGATCAATTACTTGTTAACTAAGCCCGGATGGGGTTTAGAAAAGCAACTGGGTCATTCGAATGGGCCTTGATAGATTATTGGGCTCAAATGGGTCAAAATATGAAATTTAGCCCAAACCGCCGCTAGGCAGAATGCCAACTCGCCGTTAGGAGAATTGAGCAAACCGCCGCGAAAAGGAGCGGGTTGAATATTTTAATGAATAAAAATATTCGACCAAACCGCCGAGAGACGGCGGTTTACCTGTTGGATTAAAATAATAGAAAAATTATGGCAACCCGCTGTTTAGACAACCCGCTGTTAGACAACCCGCCATAAGGCAACCCGCTGTTTAGGCAACTCGCTGTTGTCAACCCGCCGTTTAGGCAACTCGCTGTTGTCAACCCGCCGTATGACAACTCGCTGTTGTCAACCCGCCGTTTAGGCAACTCGCTGTTGTCAACCCGCCGTTTAGGCAACTCGCTGTTTTAGGCAACCCGCTGGTTAGGCAACCCGCTGGTTAGGCAACCCGCTGGTTAGGCAACCCGCCGTTTAGGACCAGCGGGTTGAGAATTTTATTAAAACTAATAAAATAATCAACTCGCCATCAAGAAACGTACGCAACTCGCCATTAAGAAACTTGGGCGAATCATTCATTTTTGTTTGAGATATAAAACCACACATCAAAACACATTAATATATGCCTTATGAACACTTCCCAGTAACTAAGTCGCATCTTACAACACTACATTGGCATTTAAGGCTAAAACGACCCTAAATCTATTTTTTCTACACCTTACAATGTGTATTCGATCGATTCCTTTGATATACACATATAATAAATGATATAGATAAAGGATCTATGATTACCTTTGCGAAAAACACACGAAATCAGCGACTTGAAGTTTTGGTTCTTGGCGGCGAGTTGCGTGAAAGAGAAAGAGAGTGTTTGTCGTTGACTGGTTTTTATAACTTTTGACCAAATGGCAACTCGCCGCCTATTTATACTCCTAAGTTACATACTTGGCAGATTTGGTCCCTTTGGTTTCCATCTTCTTTTATTTCTTGTTTTAAGTATTTCTAAGGCATTACTAAGATTAGGCAATTGGCCAACTTAGTCCCTATTGGTTAATAAGGCTAGGAAACAAAGAGCAAATGCTTTTTACACCCTAAACATTACAACAATAGATAACTTTGGACCTTTGAGTTAAAATTAATTAACTCCCCTTCAAATATTAACCCATTAGAATACAACAACCATCTAAGATTAGACTTTTATAGCAACCCACAGTCTTTTATAACCCTTTAGATTTTTTCACATTCACTCTCCCCCTCAAACAACGACCCGGTTTCTATTGAAAGAGCTGTAGTCGTTGATTGAGATGAAAAGATCAGGCGAACAGCTCCCCCATCACCATTGTATTACTCAACTCCCATAAAGCATGGATATAAAGTAATCCATGCCCAGACATTAAACCGGGTTGCAATTTGAAGTAATTGCAAGCCTTTTAGTAATTCCAAATGACTTAAAATATTTCCTAAGTATTTTATTAGACTTATTAAACAAATATATATATATATATATTATTTTTTTATTTTTTTATTTTTTTATTTTTTTATTTTTTTATTTTTTTTAACTATGAACAAAGAACACAAAGCAATTGGTTTACTCATCCACCCTTTCTTTGAAGATGTTTGAGAGTTTCAGGGGTCAAACTCTTCATGCCTAGGCGTGGAAGAAGAAATTTGAACCGTTCTCTTGGTAAGGCTTTGGTGAGAATATCTGCAAGTTGATAATTCGTTTCCACGAAGTAGAGTTCAACCACTCTATTTTCCACTTGCTCTCGGATGAAGTGGTGCCGTATGTCAATGTGTTTAGAGCGAGAGTGCTGGCGTGTTACACCACAAGCAATAGCACTTTTTTATCACAGTAACAGAGGAATTTTATTGAAGTCAAATCCGTAGTCTTTGAGCTGGGATCGCATCCAAAGGATTTGAGCACAACATCCAGACATGGCGATGTATTCAGCCTCTATAGTTGATATTGCCGTGCTTCGTTGTTTCTTTGATGACCAGCTAACCAATCTATCTCCAAGAAACTGAGCACTTCCCGACGTACTTCTTCTTGAATCTTGACATCCCGCATGATCCGCATCTGCATAAGCCTGTTAGTGACATGCGTTGTCCTTTCAATACCAAAGACACCATGTTAATTGGTTACCTTTTTCAGTACCGAACAGACACGTTTGATAGCTCAAAGTGCTTTTTTTGGTAGGCTTAGCCTGATATCTAGTCACACCTGCAAACGCGAATACAAGGACGGGTCTCACTGGCTGAAGGTAACATTAGGGAGCCAACCATTCCTCGAAATCGAGTATGTCAACTGGAATCCCCATACGAGATCCTCGTCCAGTTTTTAATTGATCCACCATTGGAGTGTATCGACAGGGTCCAGAGAGATCCATTCCATATTTCTTAAGGTTTCCGAAGCATATTTCGCTTGGTTAATAAAGATGCCTCGGACTTTGAGAAACTTGAAGTCCTAAGAAAAATGACCATTTATCCCATCATCGTCATCTGAAATTGGAATCTCATCTCTTTTGAAATATGTTTAACACCATTATGATCTTTGAGGCAAAAATGAATGTCATCTACGTATATTTGAACCAAGTAGAAGTTTTTGCCTGAATTGCGTGTGAATAACGTTAGATCCACGGCACCCTTGAAGAAATTGTTTGCCATCAGGAACTTTGAGAGTGTGTCATACCACGCCCTTGGAGCCTGCTTTAGCCCATAAAGAGCTTTCTTCAGACGATAGACGTGAGTAGGATTTTCCTGGTCTTCAAATCCTTCAGGTTGACTGACAAAGAACTTCTTCTTGAAGATCACCATTCAAAACGGTTTTGAAAACCATCTAGTAGATGATCATGTTCTTGGTTGCCGCATTGGCAATGAAAATTCTGATGGCCTCTATCCGTGCAACCGGAGCAAACTATTCTTCAAAATCAATACCTTTTTCCTGACAATATCCCTTTGCAACTAACCGAGCTTTGTTTTTCAGTACAGCACCATATTCCATCCAGCTTCACATTGTAGATCCCACTTGAGAGTGATAACCATAACAGAGATTGGGCGAGGGACCTAATTCCCAAACTTCAAGTCCGATCAAATTCGTGAATTTCATCTTGCATGGCTTGAAACCAGCAGCTTCTAATCATAGCCATTTTGAAGTCTTTGGGTCGACTTTGGACAGTTTCAGTATGGAAACAGCACCACAAAGCATCGATTGTCAACTGTTTTCTGTTGATACCGGACGAGAGGGATTGGCCAACGATGTTATCCAGAGAAGGAAAGCTTGTTTTTGGGGGGTTTTTTTTTTTTCCCCCCATCTTCTGATATGATCTGAAGGTAGTTAACTTGGTTGGTTCAGCTCTATTAACATTCCAGAGATGATTGTGCGCGAACCTGGATCTCCATAACAAGGTTATGTGATGGGGGAGAAAAAAAAAAAGAGAAAAAATGAAGAACATCGTAAATGATGGGTGTCTTCCTTGAATGGGTCTTCTGCAATATTTGATGTTGGACTGAGAGAGAATATCGGAAGTTACGCTGAATCAACTTGTTGACGGTGCATCTGAGCAATTGTTGTAGACAATGATGTACCTGGTGGGACAACATGCATTATTTCCGTAGCATAAGGTACTGGTTCATCAACTCGAGATTGTTCAAGGTGTTCATCAAACATTGGTTGAAATAACATCTCCAGCTCTTTGTCGGTTGGAGCGAGCCCTGATTTGAGTTGACCAGGGGTCACGATGACAGGCTTGGGTCCTAAACTTATGCGTACAGGAGCCATTGACTGATGCATCTCATCGAATGTGACGTGAATTGTTTCCATTAATCGACGAGTTCTCTTGTTGTAGATTCTATAGCCCTTCCTGCTAGGAGCATACCCAACGAAAATCCCAATGTCAGCTTTGGCTTGAAATTTTCCTAGATTTTCACTATCATTTGCAGGATAGCACAGAGTACCAAATACTCGAAAGAATGTAAGATCAGAATTTTTATCATGCACAAGCTCATAAGGTGTGTTGTTATGACGAGTATGAATTAGTGATCGGTTCTGGGTGTAACAAGCAGTGGCTATAGCTTCTGCCCATAGAAACATAGGAGCTTTCAAGAATATCATCATTGTCCGTGCTGCTTCCACCAGTGTACGATTACGTCTTTCAACAACTCCGTTTTGTTGAGGAGTTCTCGGAACAGACTTTTGATGAAATATGCCAACACCTTCATAGTATTCAGACATAACTTGGTTGACGAATTCCGTTCCGTTATCTGTGCGGATGAATCTGACTGTTTTGTTGAGCCCAACCTGTATTTGCTTAAGAAAGTTAGTGACAAACTCTAGAGTTTCATCCTTTGACCTCAAGAACTTTACCCATGTGAATCTTGAATAGTCATCCACGATGACTAAGATGTATTTCTTCCCTTTAATACTCTGGACTCTCATTGGACCACACAGATCCATGTGAAGGGTATGAAGAACTTCCATATTTGTATTTTCAGATTTTGGCCGGTGGGAGAACTTCTTGCTTTTTCCAAGTTGACAGGCTGAGCAAAGATGATCCTTTTCAAACTTCAATCTAGGTAGACCTCTAACCAGATCTTTTCGAGCAAGATCATTTATCGTGCCGAAGTTTAAATGGTTTAAACGACGATGCCACAACCATGATTTGGACTTGGAAGCTTTGGACAGCAAGCATATCGGAGAAGACTTCATCATTTCATCAATCGATATCGTGTACAAATTGGTGCCACGACTACCTTTAAGGATATCTGTACCCTTAATATCACGAACAAAGCAAGTATGCTTTCTGAAGGCCACTTCAAGATCAGAATCACAAAATTGCCCTACAGAGAATAGATTGTGTCCAAGTCCCTCCACGTAGTATACTCTTGAGATCACACTGTCACCCATAACATAATCTCCATAACCCATGATAGCTCCTAAGTGATCATTCCCGAATCTGACTGACCCGATGAACTTTTCCACAAAATTCATGAGCTTTGAACGATTCCCCGTCATATGTTTTGAACAGCCTGAGTCCAGATACCAAAGCATGACCTGTACGACCTGCATTTGAAAACAGTCGAGTTTGGAGAGTTTGGAATTTCGGTTCCCCAATTTTTGTTGGGGACCTGTTGGTTAGCATATAGAGTAGAACATTTCACAGAAAGCTTAGTTAACTGGCATATTTCCCCTAAGGCAAATTTCTTTCCTGTGGGTCTCCATTGAGAACCACAATCAAGTTTTCCTAAGGTGAGTTTCTTTCCTGTGGGTCTCCATTGATAACCAATATCTGCAAATAGTTTTCCCGTAGCTTTCCAAACCCGCTGGGTCTTGGACAAACTGTTATCAGACAGTTTGCCTTTTGGTTTCCAGATCTGTTTCTCTTTATTCAAGACAATTCTAACGGTGGGGTTAGCATTCACAGAATTCAAGATATTAACACACATTCCATGACTTGTATAGTATTACACATTTTGTTATACGTTTTGCACACAGATTCAGAATTCGAATTGATTAAACAACACTCCCTTTGAAGCTACTGCTAGAATCAACACGATTCACTTTTTGTCCAAACTTACTTATTTGTCCAAGGCATACATCTACTTCCATCTATAATCTCCAATCTTACAGGCAGGACCTATTTCCTCTTTGTATTGCTTCAGCTTGAAGCCGCGTGCTTCAATGAATTCGTTTACTCCTGTAGAGGGAAGCACAGATATTAGTCTGTTGAACTCTCTGGTCACTTTGTGTTTCTGTGTGTTGCTAGAAGAAGTTCCTGGTTTATCACTAAACGTAACTTGCATTATTTTCCTAGTAATATGGGTATAGGGAGCTTTTATCTCTTTCATTGAAACTTTTTGGACAAGTGCCAATCACACATTCAAACACTTCTAAGATAACATAGCGTATCGCAAGCATAGTAAGTAAACCATTACCATGTTAACTACACTAGCTTCCTCACAATCTCCTAACCATTTCTATACACTCACCTTAAGATGCTGATAATAGTATAAATGAGTCACTCCTATTGTTTCAAAATGGGATGATGGATGGGTTAACGTCAATGGCATACGCCAGGAGAAATGAACTTTTGGTTTGACATAGTCACTAGATAAATACGGCTCTTGCTTCGTAAATGGAGCTTTTAGACTCTCAATCTCATTCAACAAAGGTATATGTCATTTCACTTGTATGAGTCACGCTTGATCTTAATGATCATACAATTCCCTTGTAATGTATGTATGACCTTTCTAGGTTCTACTCTATCGCAATCATTTTGTTCAATAAGAGCAGTGACATCTACAGCATTATAAGGCTCATGACTTCTGTCATTCACATTAGCGACTAGATCTTTCAAGTGTCAAATCACGTTATCTTTTTCTTTACTCTGATTTTGGCGAGATCTTGTTTTAAAGAATGAGTTAAAAGCGGAGCTTCTTGTTGATGCTTGTGAATTTTTATTATCAAAACTATCTTGAAGATGTTGATACTTAATTGCAAAATTTAGTATTCCCTTTCAAGTTTTGAAATAAGTTTTGACCTCATCATGAACTTTAGACATTCCCAGCTTCAAGATCTAGACAACGTGATTTTTCCACATCATATAGCAGATGAGTCGACAAACAATTATACAATCAGAATGCTCAATTTCAATGAGAGGGATTTTTTCTTTCAATATAGCACATTGCTTGTCTACTAGTATTCTTGTCACTCGTTTATTCCTTGATCAAAAATTTTCTCCATTTCTTTAACTTTATTTTAAATAGGCTTTTTTGACCTCCAACAAAGTGTTCTTAAAGAGTATTCGAAAAATGGAAAAACATCAGTGAGGTAACATCTTTCGTTGCTCAAAACCTCTTCCCCCTCTGTACGACCTGATGTGTAATCTAGTTTTGCAAGTTTTGTCAAATTAGGTAAAAAGTTTGTGTGATTACATAAAGATTAATCTTTCACCTGACTTTTAGTTGAAGAAATTCCTAGGGACAAGCTGACAGTAGTATTGGTTGATACACTGTCCAATGGCTGAAATTGTGTTTTGGAGCTAAGGTCTCAGCCTTATTCCAGTGTTGTCATCTATTAACCAAAAAATCTGTTCTTGGTCAGATTTCTTTGGGGAGCAAAGTTGCAAGAAAGATCTCTTTCGAGTAATCGAGGTGGGGGCGCAATTATCCTAAAATCTTAAATTTTCCACACATAGAGGGCTTTGCATTTTCAACAGCATTCTATTTCCATTTATCTCAGCTAACTCACTCGTGGTCCCTCTGAGTCATGTATGACAGTGTGTGTATGAGTTGGTAGTGACAATTACATGACCAAACACATGTAATAGACAGAGCGTTGCCTTGCATGAGCAGACATATGGGATTTTTGTATCCATATTTGCTTACCTTGTGTTTTTTTCATCATAAAAGATTTTTGGTTGACACAACATGTGAACGTTTGAACAGACATGAACCTGTTTGTATAATCTATCTTCAATCTTATCTTTAGCTTCTTTAAGTCGCAAAAACTCTCAAGGAATTTGTCTTCATTTTTGTTTGAAAATTCATTTTCAAAAGTGGTTACTTCCTCTGTCTTTTGACTTATATGGTCAACTATAGAACTAAGGAGTAAATAGTGCTGAATGAAGTTTAGATTTTAAAGACATTTCCTTTCTATTCGTCTAGGATAATTATTCCTCATTTGTTCATCAATTTCGTTCTCTATCAGTTAATTCAAAATTTGCCCATTTTTCATATTCCCCGACCATTCCTTATATCTCGCAATCTCAGAGGTCACTGAGTCATTCCATTATCTCATGTCCTGGCTTATTTTGCTAATCTACTTGTTACACCCTGTTCATAAGCATTTCATCAGAATAGACATTAGTGCATCATTTCGTACAGAAGATGCATTACATTGATACAACAATTCTTCGTTGTCTTTCCACAGACTGATAATACGGAATCAATTACTAATCACTCGAATAGTCATCTCAGAGTCAACAACGTAGTTGTGTTGTACATCATTTTGCATCTCGTGTACTTCATGATACTCATTCATATGATCTACAAAGGTATCATGATCTTGTACCTCAAATGGATTATTCGAGTCATATGATGTCCCGGCTTCATCGTAGATTGGATCTTCAGATGTTGAGATTTACCATTGATCATGGTCTGTGAAGTGGGACCCACATCACATCAGAGTCGATGCATCACATTCATCACCTTCAAAAAATTTGTCCACATTGAGTGCCAATCTTTCTCACGTTTGAATCATCACATCATCATCAACAATTTTGGAAAAAAAAAACATGTCCCCTACAAGAAACAGACGACTTTCTTCATCCATTATTGCTCCACTCTCCTGGGCTTGCAATAGTATCATCCTGTCCCTGAAGTATAAATCTAGAAGTTTGATTTGGCCTTGGACATTCACGTGCCATGTGCCCTAATCCGTTACAGTTGTAGCACTTGATGGGTTTCGTTTGACCAGGATTAATCATGCCTCCTCTGTTCTGAGCTCCTACATTTCCTGCTACACCATTTCCTCTTGTATTGTTTCTCTGAAATGGTCTTCCTTGATTTAGTCACATTGTATCTTTCCAACCCGACATCTTGAACCACAACTTCCCATCTTGAAACCATAGTCTTTAGTTCCTGAAATAGACAAAACAAAAAAAAAGAAAAAAAAAGAAGCTCTAAGTTTGATTGTAGTTTGAGGAAGATGAGATCTGTACGATTGAGTAGGAGCGGCAATGTATTTAGGATAAACTTCCAATCAAGTTTTTGTTGAGGAAACTTTCCTGAGTCATTTAAAAGTTGTCAGCAATGAGATGGTTTTCTTTTGTGGTGAGGGAGATTTGGATGATTGTGTTCGATACGCTTCACTGAGGCTCCGATACTAGTACCAAAGGAATCAATTATTTGTTGACCGAACTTTTTTTTTGTTTTTTTTTTTTTTTTTTTTTTTTAAATTTCCCTTCCATCATAATTCTGTTCTCATTAGCATCGCACCTCATTTGCTTTAAGTAGGCCATACAACTGATCACAGTTTGACTCTTCAAACCTCTGTTAAAGTTTTGACTTTCATTTAAAGAATCTACTCCACTCATGCACATGTTTTCACAAACTTTGAGTTAAGCTGCACTGACATGGTCATCTGATGTTTCTCATGTCATAAAGAGCTTCGTAACCTAACGTAGGTATCCTTGAATGGCTTCTCCTTTGATTTGACGGAAGTTTCAAACCAACGTATAACTAGTATCCTGTCAGTCCTTTTTAACTCAGAACCGTCCATAATCTCTTCACGTTTCCAAATGTCTTTGGCGTCATTATAGTGATTGATGATTGATGTAGATGTCCTTTTGGTATACCCTGAAGTAGGATAATTGGTTTGCATGAATGTCAGCTTATACCTATCTTTTCTCAGCCTGAAAGGTCTTTAAGACTCTAGCACGTACTGACCTTGTTGAACAGCACCTCAGTTCCTCACAGCAATGACATCTGAAACGTTCCCAACTGAAATGGTCCTTCTTGATGGAACTTATATAATCTCTCCATTATCCTCTCCTAGGCATACAGACGTATACGTTGTGCCAGATTCAAGTCTTTTCTATCAAGCATTGGTGTGCGTGTATCATAATCCGGCACACTGGATGTCTTCTGCGTTACTAGACATCTTGTATTATTATGATATATATTGTTTTTGAGATGGATCATGAATTAGTGAGTGTACGTAAAAGTGTGAGGGTTTAACGTATTTGTAGTATTTTTAGTGAATTAAAAACCGAGTTTGAACTATTTCAAATTCTAATACATAAGCTCAACTCGCCGCCAAAAGGCACCAAACCGCTGCAAAGAAATAAGCAATTCGCCGGTCGAAATTTAAGGCAACTCGCCGGAACACAACTCGCTGCCCAAGCAACCCGCCGCGAGGAATTGAAGGCAACTCACTGGTGAAAATCCCCCATAAGGGGGGCCAAAAACCCCCCCTTGCCGAACACCAACTCGCTGCAATCCACCGCCGCACCCGCCTCGAAGAAAATTTTATTCAAAACCCCGTTGAGTTTTCAAACGCAGAGTTTCCTTAAGAATATTGCTATACAATATTCAACGCTGATACCTTTCAAACGCTGGTAAGACCAAAGCCGCTGCTTAGTAACAACTCGCCTCTTGAGCAACTCGCCACCTGTTCAAACCGCTGGTAAGCAAACCGCTGCTTAGTAACAACTCGCCGCATTAGCAAACGTCGGCCACCTAAGCAACCGCTGAAATCAAACCGCTGCTTAGTAACAACTCGCCGCTTGAGCAACTCGCCACCTAAGCAACCCGCCGTGTGTCAGAGGGTTGGTAACCTACTTAATAAAATAATATTTTTCAGCAAACCGCCGTGAAGAAATTCTGGCAACTCTCCACGAAGAACAATGACGTTTTTCACACAAAATCACCTATAAATCACCCTTTTGAACGATTTTGCTTGATTTCTTTTGCACAACACAGTACCACAAGGTAATAGCAACTAGAAACACCAAAACTTTATCATTACCAACAACAAAATTCGGTGTTCTTAAAAAATGAGCTAGAACACTTCAAAGGTACACTTTTTGATCTAAATCAAGCAAGAAATCGCACATACACACGATCTAATCATCCCATTAGCTCTGATACCACTGTGGATACCTAATATCATAACACGGGTTTGATTCTATGGATCTGAGCAATTTTCTAAGAGAGAAATTGTTTTCTTTGTAAATTAAATTATGACTAGCTAGCCTCATCGCAAAGTTATTAATATTGCTTAAACAACAGTACTTACAATATACCGGGTATTCGTACCCGACTTAAAACCGAAAAACGTACTATTAACTATTAAACTACGAGCTATAATAAACAGTAAAATACACTTTTAAACCGATGTCTATTTTCAACAACCTAACAAATAGGATGGGAGAGGAAGACATTACAAGAACATGCCTTATAAGTCCCATGAAGGCTATTATGTAATTGCGATAATGCCATTTTGTTCTCGGCTAATTGCACCATCACTTTCAATCATTGATGAAATTTCTATTTTAAGGACTTTTCTTAGTGAAGTTTTTATAGAATATGGTTTTCACACAAATCAACACACATATAGAACACGAACTAAGATAGAGAGGAAGAAGAGAGATAGTGGAGGTGTTTGGATAAGTTCTTTGTTTATTTCTCTTTCACATGTATAACACACACTCACATACCCTTTCTATGTATAGAGAGGGTCCTTATAGTCCCTTTAGGTCAGCCTTAGGCCTTCTTGTGGGCTTCCATGTGTCGGTCTCAGACTTTACAATATTTAGCTTACGAAACTAGCCTATTAGACTAACTATTACACGCTTTATATTGTCTAACTATTACAATACTCATAAGATTGATAATGATTGTCACTTCACTAAAAACTAAATTCCTAACAATCTCCCCCTAAGGGATGATCATTGAGATTTCATAAATGATCAACACTTTCCGAATTCCTAACAATCTCCCCCTAAGGGGTGATCATAAAGATCTCTCTTTGTGACATTGATCTTTGATCTTTGATGCTTCTTGTTTTGATCTTGAGTCTTTCTCGTGTAATAGTTGTGCTAGCTCCTTTTGTTCCAGTCATGCACTTGTGATCTTGATCTTGTCTTTGTCTTTCTCTTTTGACTTTGCCTTTAAGATATTTCATCATTACTTGATCATCCTTGTAATACAGAGTGGTGCTCTTTAGCATTTGGTTATGAATCTGACTTAGCTAGAATGAGATAACACCACCATTTTATAAACCTGAAATTAAAGGTTAGTAATAAGCATAGTTATGGATGAATATTGTGACAATCCGTCAAATTTCAGGTCGTTATTTTATTCTCGAGTATTAAATATAAATTTCATTTTTATGATTGAGATATGAACTCACGACAAAACTGGAAGAAATTAGGGTTTACGATTGTAATTTACGTGATGTTTACAAAGAATCGGCGAATCCTACGTTAAGCATCGTTGATTATAATTTTCATCATTTATATTTTTCCGTTGTGTTTCGTGTTTATGTGAATTCTTGCTAAAACTCGCGTTTTTACCCTTAAACTTTACCTTTATTTAATTTAACTTAACACTATACTTAAATAAAACTTATAAACTAAAAAAAAAATAAAAAATTTCCCTCCCCCAAGGCACTAAATCCGGCCACACCATTCCCACACTCAACCATACTTCTCTTTTCTTTAAACTAATTATCACTCTCCTTTTTCCCACACAAGCAAACTCTTCACTTCACATTTTTGTAAACTTTTCTCTCTTCCTTTGGTCTCCATTTTCTGTCGAAATCTATACCACCACCACCATCATCATACTAAATTGTTCATCTCATTTTTATCCTCTTAACAACATCCCAAAGCCTCTTGCAAAGTTTGGTGCAATTCCATGAAGATTTGAAGGTGTTTAGGGCTTATTTTCATAGGTTTTTCAGAGGATTTTTAGTGGGGTTTTGATTTGAAGATGTTATCACCAATAGCAGGAAGGTTAGAAGAGTGCTAAGCTTGTGTTACATTGGTTCAACTAATTCAGCAACACAATAAAGGGTGTTCTTGTTTTGATTCACTAGCCTAAAACTCTCTTTTGTAAGCCTAATCTTCTTCTATTTGCTACCTTTCTATTCTTGTATTATCTGCTTACAAATGTGTATGTTTTAAATCAATTTTCTTGATTCTATGTAATTTTATGAGAACAAAATAAGAAAAACAAAACATGCATGCTTAATCTAAGTGGTAGATAGAATAAAACAACCTAGTAAATCACAGAAAACACTTAAAAATTTGGGGCTGTAAAGAGCAAAAATACGAGTATCTAGTTGGCCAAATGGTGAATATTACTTGTAAAAGTGATAAATAATATCCTTGTGATGTATGTACTAATTGGCCATACAATGGAAAGTTTAAAAATGATAGAGATATGCCTTTTTACTAAATATGTCAATTCTAACCTTGCTGGACATAACGTATAAACTGTCATGATGCACATCTGAGGTAAGTAAAAACCTATAACTATGGTGATGTAAGATAAACTCATGTAGGATCTGTTAAGCCAATTTGATGATCAAGCAATTCCTTTGGTTTGAAAATGGCACAAAAATGGTGAAAATTGAGTTTTTCAACCAAAAATATAATTTTTACTTATGTATAGAAGAAAATGATACATTAAGTATATGATAACTCAAAATAAAGTATAGAAATAACTTATAATCTATAATGTACACTTAAATATGAAACTAGAAATGTAAATAGTATAAGTACATTATTTATAGTTAAAGAGATACAACTATTTTTATAAACATAAACTTATATAAAACTTTTACGTCTATATCCGTACCAAAAGTTATAAAGCGTTTTTGCGACAAAAACCCGAGGTGGTAGGACCCACTTTTGGGAATTTTTATATAATTAACCTACTGACCTTAATCTTATATCGACCTCGAAAACCCGAAAAATTTATACAAGTTACATACATAAACTTAAAATAGGCCATAAAACTTAAATGGGCCACTAGACCCAAATACACTAATTATATTTATAAGACTTATTGGGCTTAGCATTGGGCCCAACTCACTTGGGCCTAATATTTGGACTAAGGTCTGGTCATGGGCCATTAAAAAGAACTAAATTACTTAATGGGCTTATAATTGGGCCTATTGGGATTTTTGGACCAATTGTGATAAAACTAGTGAAATTTAACAAGTAATAAAACTAGTAAAAATGTCATACTTTAAAATTCACTTAGAAAACTTAAGTGTGATTTAACTTACCCAATTATAACTTGATCATCATACTTATATATACATACTTGTCTATTTTGGAGTCGTTATTATTTTTACCGACATAAAACCTAAAACCCATACATGTTGTATAGGTTCCGAGTGATTACGCGCCGACGACCGAGTTCGTTTATCGCCGATCTATTTTCTTCCGACATTATCAAGTGAGTTCATAGCCTCGCCTTTACTTTTAATGTTTTATTTAAAACCCGCGAGGGAGATACATGCTAGTTTTGAAAATTGAACACAAGATTGTTTGGTATGCTGGACCCGTTCCTGAATTATATTTTGCACGAGTACCTATCGCATAAAGTCCCTAATTTCATGAACCGCTTAATTGCTTGGATTAGCGAGCGCTAATACATTTGATAGATCTATTGGGGCTGACATCCCCCGTCCGGGGTTTGGATCCATTGTGGGAACACCCTTGAACGGACGATTTGTGATTAGAGAAATGAGGTATATTAGCGATAATACCTCGTGTGGGGGCAAAGAAAATTGTTTATTTCATATGGTAATTTATTACATATGTGGTTGATGTTAACGCTTGAGGTGTCATGAGCTCGGTGCAAATATTTATATAACTTGTTTGATCCACAATGTTATAAGATGATGTATAAAATAAAACTTGTGTTCATGTTATGGTTTATGAAAAACTCTATGAATTCACTCAACGTTTCGTTGACTTTTTAGCATGTTTTATCTCAGGAAATCAAGGATGATGGATGACTTGGAGTTCACGAGGAGGGTCTTGCGTGGTCTATGTTTGAACTTTTAAATATCCCCGTGTTAAAATGTTATGGTACAATTTGTTGTTTTGTGAAACACGATATTATGATGGGTGACTTTTGTGGTACTATGGTTTGACCATATGTCGAATATGGGATATTGTTCAAACATGTTATTTTGGGACCAATGTTATTAGAATGTCTCTTTTGAGTCGTTCTTTATGAATTATGTGTGATCGTACTATGAAATAACACCCATATATGTTCCGCTGCGTTGTCCCGAAAATGGGGGTGTTATAGTTTCAATGTATGGGTTATGTGTTATTTGTGTTAATACGTGTTTATATGTGTTTATGTGGGATATGTGAGAGTTGGTAATCAATCCATTGAGCGTGATCGTCTCATTGGGATTGAATTTTTGTTAGATTTTGTGGAGTTCATTTTGTTTACTTTTTGTGACAAGGAAATAAATTTGTGATTTAAGCGTTTTATGATTTATCATATAAGTATTAGTACGTATATGTATTTATGTATGCTAAGTGGTTTGAGTAGGTGCAGGATATCATTTTGAGGTATATGGGCATCTCATTTTAATTTCGGTTGATTTTGGTGATAAGTATTCTATTTGTTCACGTAAAGTGATAATGGAAAGTAAGGGCGTGTAGCATGCAATGCTACGTCAATGATTTGGTAATTTTGTATAAAGAGTTTATGGGAAATGTAGCATAATGTCAATAAGTGAAGTGAGTGAAATTTGGGTAATTATAGTGGACTTTCTAAATATAGAAAGTGAAAAGTGAAATGAGAAGTTTTCTTAAAATAAGAAGGATAAGAAGTAACTATAACCGCATATACGAGATGCACCGACTTAAATTAGATGCATCTCTATAATCTTAGATGCATTATAACGCATCATAATGTGTTTTCTAGCTTTTAATTAGATGCATATACGTATATTAGATGCATTTCATTTTTTCTCTTGTTTTTTGTTCCTCTGCATGTGTCAAAATCATGAAAATCAATTTGCACCATCTACGCATCAAATTAACGTTCGAAACTCAAAATGATGCATCTATATGAATAAAAATGCATCTAATGCAAGTCGTTGCATCTCAAATGTGTGGTTTTAGTCACTTCTCACCACTTCTTATTTTAATTTACTTCTCACTGGATCCCTACTATATATATATATATATATATATATATATATATATATATATATATATATATATATATATATATATATATATATATATATATATATATATATATAAAGGGGAAATCGGCCAAAAAGAAAGGAAGAAAAAAAAGGAAAACAAATCTTACTCTAATTAAAATTGGTAAAAGATATCTATCCTAAACCTTTTTGTAAACCTTATAAATACCAAAAACCCTTCTCCCCCTTGTTTTTAATTGTCCCAGCCGAATTTTATCAAAGGAGGAAGAAGAAAAATATTTTTTTCAAGTTTGGTGATTTTTGTGTTCAAGATTCGAAGATTTAAGGTATAAATTATAATCCTTTGAGTTAATTATCATTAAAAACATGTAATAATTATTATGATGGATAATTAGGGTTTCATAACATCTGTAATTAATGATATAATAAACATGTTATAATGATTAGGGTTTAATTAGAAGCTTATGGGTGTAATTGGTTAGGCTTAATTCGCGTTAGAACTTGATTTAGATTATGGCAGAATTTAGGGCTGTGTTGTTCGGCTGTTATCTCAATGATGGGAATAGATTTTGTCAAGTTTCCAGTGCCTATGATGTAGCTCAGAGAGTCTAGTTTCCATAACATCCGGCCTCGAGAGTTTTTAAGGTCGGAAAGTCATTCAAATGTTGGTTACGAGAAAAGTTGTCAAAGCAGTAAATTCGGGTCAGATTTAGGTCAGATTACGAGGTGTAAAACCCCCATTTAAAATTTGAATTAGGATTATCTAATTTACAGGAGTTTATTTCTATGTGTCTTTTAAAAATACCCCAAAGTAGAGCTTCTGATTTGAAGTCTAAGTATAGTTTTTAGGTCTAAACTTTTTAGTGTGCGATCAGATCCGAAACTGAGTAGTTAAAAGTTTAATTTTATTTGGGGCACTTAAGAGTGGAAATAAATTAGTGGATAAATGATGGAGTTATTAGACTCATGGTATTGAACCTGTGATTTTTGGTAAAATTTATAAAGCTTAGTAGGTATGGTTTAGAAAATGGTAAAGTGAGGTTAAAATTCAGCATTTTCGGGTAAATTGTAAGACTTTGAAATAATGTGTAAACGAATTGGTTAATGTCGGGCATGATGTCGGGGTGACCTATGAGAGTAATTAAATACCTTAGACATCCATCATATGATTGTTACATGTGCTTAAGCTTTTGGCTTAGTAGCGTGTAACACATGTTGTTTTGTTGTTTAGATTTGTGCCAGTGTTTGTGGAAGCTGCAAAGTAATCAGGTGAGTTTCATAGTCCCATTTTTACTATGTTTTCTTGGGATGGAAATGATGCAAAATATGTTTTGAAATGTTTTAATTGCTATGATTATGTGATTTGATTGACGCATGGACTTTTATGTAGCTATTATATATTATATGCTAAGTGTTATTTGATTTGGATCGTGGGTAATGTTCCTACCCAGTGTTATGTGATTTGGATCGTGGGTAACGTTCCTACCCTTTATTGGTTTCGCCTACTTTGTGGGTAAGATCATTGGAGGTGATCAACTCCTTGTGATATTGTATGGATTTGGTACCAAGAGTTTAGAATTTGGAATATCATTCCTCTCCATGACTATTAGTGGAGCGGCGAGGTACGCCTACCTCATTGTTTTGTGGTTTGGATTGGGGGACACATTCTGTCCTAATGTGATTGTTGTTGAATGCATGTTAGCGTGTATAATAGCTAGCTTAATTGTCCTGCCATGCTATGTTTTGTTTTTATAATCACAGTAATTTATTTTAAACCTGCATTATGTCGTATAACATATGACTCTCACCAACCATTGTGTTAACGTTTAAGCATCATTTTCATGTGAGCGTTATGAAGGTTCTGAAGTTAATAAAAGTGGCTAGAGAGACTATTAGGTTGCATTGGAAGATCCCATTTGATTTCGTTTCGTACTTTGTTTGCATGAATTCTTGAATGTTTTTATTAGGTTTGTGAGACATTGTCTTTGTATTGATGAGACCCCCTTTCATTAATACAAGATGTCGTTCTTTTGTTTTAGGTATTGTCATGACACATTGTGTCTTTTATTTCTAGTTATGCATATAGTGATTCTCTATTGTTGACGCCATTGTGTTGTGATGATATCCATGATGTAACGCCTCGTGTTTCCGCCTTGGCGGGGTGTGACACTAATTATCCTAAGGTGATGAAAAATAACGCACATAAGTTATTAACAAAAGACAGGGAAGCGGTCAATTATGAGGAAAACGTATTAGCCAGTTTAATCTAATAATATACCTTGATTTTCTGTTCGTGCAATGATTGTATTAATTCGTTGGTGGTATATCATTCCAAAGTTAGGTGGATCTTCTCCCTAGACACGAGGTTTGTCGCTAGTTAATCCTGTTACAATTAACCTAAACCTGCATAAAGCTCACACCGTTGATTATGATCTATCTAGGAAACTATATTGGTGGTTATTTTGAATCTTAGCTCATGGAGGCTTTACCAACTTACTGCTTAATGGAAATTCATATACTAGTAGTCCACGCCCACAATAGGACGTTAGGTGTAGTCCTAAGTCACCAGCTTAGTCTACCTATCTACTTAACCATAGATCAAAACAGGGCTTTCTATTGGTGATCCTATTATTCTAGCTATATGAATAAGCGTTATATGTTTCCATCCCGGACTCTTAGCCTACGCCTAAACAACACCGAAGTTGCAGCGCATTAAATATGTAGGACTAGACCTAGTTGAATGATAGGTAAACCACATAATTAAGCACATAAACGGGTATGAAGTGATAGATATAATCAACATACAACGAATAAGGAATAACTGATATAAAGACAAGTCAAAACATTATATTATCATAAACATGGCTAATACCTAAAGGTATTAGCTGATATTCATTGTAACAATACACGAAATCATAGACAAACGATTAAACATAATGCTAACTGAACGCGTATAGTGGAGTGTAGAGATTACAAGAGTTTTCCCATTGATCGGACCACTTTTTAGGACCTTCTTGGCATCATTGATCTTCTGGAAATCGAACTTGGTGGTAAAAAGCATACCCTAAATTGTATTTAGGTTTTTGTATTTATAGACTCTGAAAATTGGTCAATACGGCGTATTGAGAATCTCAATACGACGTATTAGATGACTTGGCGTGGGCTTCAAGAATATAATATTCCAAAATTCTTGTGCATGAATTGGATACGCCATATTCGATTTTTGGATACGGCGTATTTGACCAATACGCCATACCTGAATTCTTAGATACGGTGTATTGACCAATACAGAGTATTGGGGTTTTTGGATACGGAGTATTGGCTGAAAATGTGTTTTTCTTGATTTTTGACCAAAGTATCATATACGGCGTATTAATGGCGTATTTTTCAAAGTCAGGCAATGGTCTTAAGTTCTTCAAAGTCTTTAGATACAGTGTATTTTTCTAGAATGATACGGCGTATTTATGTCAGAATCAGTGACTTTCTCAAACTCTTTGTTTATGCTTCAAAACACGTCCTTTTCTCCATCATTTGCCAAATACTTGATAATTACTGCAAATAACAAATATAAATAATTAAGTACCAATTCATGCAATAATTATATCAAATGGGTTATAAAATGTGGGAAAAATTATGCTAATAAGATGACGTTATTTTATGTCATCAGGGGGTGAATACGTTTCCATTAAAAAGTTTAAATCTTTTGTATCAAATCGCCAATCAAATTAGACCTAATATGAGAAGTGTTGATAATAGATTTACAACAACTAGCACATATCTTAACAATACAAGCTCAACCACAATATTAACTACAAAGTACTACACAATCACAATTAACACAATATACGTAACTATCCACACAATCATGAACACAATGCAAATATAAAAGTAAAGCGATAAATTTAAATAAAAGCGTAAAGAGATAAGTGAAAGGAAATGCAAATCGGACACAATGATTTATAGTGGTTCGGTCACGAAGCTCCTCTTCGCCCTATTCCACTCCCCGAGTACCTAACTCAAGAGTTACTTCACTAGTCAGCAAGCTCTTTTCTCGGTGGAGAAGACCATACAAGTTCTTACATTATTTTCCGACACTAAGCTAGATGTCGAGTTCTTCTTCGGGTATAACTAATCCTGTTATGTTTTATAGCCCAACATAACAAACCATGTGTTTTATGGCCTAAACACATAAACCGCGTCGCTTACATTATTTCCTGACACTAAGCTAGATTTCGAGTCCTAATCTTAGCTAGAACTAATCTACCACTTCACTAATGTATTTTAAGGCCCAAAATACTAACTGACACATTATCAACCCATCTGAATTTACACACCATTCGGATCTACACAACTACACAAGAATGGAAGACATTGACTCGATCTATATGTAACCAATGTTACAAATGGAATAACTAGACTACATAACTTCGTATCTTGATGATGACGAAAGTTATTCTCTTGCACATGAGGGAAAAAGGAAAGGATAGAAGATTGGATAACATTTAAACAAGATTAAACAAGTTAAATGATCAAAGATTTAAAGAGATTTAGTGAGATCTAAAGAGAGAACGAACTGAAAGAAATTCGTGCAAAAGGGTTGTAAAAATAGTTAGAAGTGACCCACTATTTATAGGAGCTGAAAACTGCCAGTCTGAAAGTGGCAGCCCCCAGATATATTAGGGGGCCATCGGGACTGCCATGTCTTTATAGGGGTCGTCCCGACAGACGCTCCTGTTTTTGTCTTTTTGTGGTGAAATAATTACCTGGTGAAGATCTAACCTGTTTTTGGGGGGAAAATGACCAGATTTGAATTTTGAAATAATTACCACATAAAAATTTTCTTTATAATTCAAAAATAATTTGTCTAATTGATTTTTGAAAAATTGTTTTGTCACATTTATAAATATGTAAAGTTTTAAGACAAAAACTTATTTCTTTGATCATCCTACAAGTTTAATGTTTGTTTGTACATACCTTATGTGATTTACGTCGGGTGCAAACAAACGTCAGTGTTGATGTAGACTTGAGACGTCGAGTGATGTTGATGTATGTATGCATTGATGATTTGAGATTACGAGTAACTAGCATACTTTACATTATGTATTACAAGACACATGTTTGTCATCACCAAAACATAAAGGGATGGTATAGATTAAATATCATAATATTTGTACTAACAATCTCCCCCTTTTTGATGATGACAAAAATATGTAAACTATAACACATAGTAAAGTTTAAAAGTTACTCGTTTACACTCCCTTTCTCCCCCTTTTGTCGAAGCAAAAAGGTATTATGTATGTATTGGTTGGAGCATATAGGTTAGAGGTTTGAAAAGAAGACATGAGAAGAGGGTACGTGCTCCGGGCATATACGTTGGAGGAATGAGAAGAAGGTAGGTGCTCCGAGCATATAGGTTTGAGGTATAAGGAGAAGATATGATAAATTAACGTGAAGAAGATTGTGTATTTCTTGGATAGTTTAGAAAAGGTCATGAGAGATGAGAAGTAGGCAAGAGAAGAAGGTAGGTACTTCTAGTGTATAGGTTGAAGGAATGAGGAAAAGGTAGGTACTCCAAGTATAAAGGTTGGAGGAATAAGAAGAAAACATGAGAAATAAAGTTGAGGTGGTTTTGTGTTTCTTGGATAATTTAGAGGAGGTCGTGATAGATGAGAAGAAGG
Organism: Tanacetum coccineum; assembly: GCA_026074375.1. Lineage (NCBI taxonomy): Eukaryota > Viridiplantae > Streptophyta > Magnoliopsida > Asterales > Asteraceae > Tanacetum > Tanacetum coccineum. Next base: position 9,555 of record BQNB010071324.1, on the reverse strand, counting down.
CATAAAAAGAAAGTAGGTACTTAAAATATATAAGTTGAAGGTATGAGAGATAACCTTAAGGTTTAGGGTGATTTTGAAGTGAAAGAGGTGAAGTATTTGGAGTATGAGTGAATCCTTTATCGCATTTGACAATCCCCAATCCTATCTTCCTATAAAGGTGAGCTTGCATCATTCCAGTGAAGTCTTCTATCATCACGGTTTACAACTCCATGCTATTTACCCACATATCTTTGAGCTCTCCCTTGCTCATTTCATCCCCATGATAATGATAAACCTTGCAAAGTGACTCTAGCGGATCCATGGATCAAATAAATTACCATCGAAACTCAAGAAGTTTGATGAATGCAATTTAAATGAGTAGGACACTTGTAAGTGCTCCCCCTAGGTGTAAGCTCCCCCTTGTTTGGGGCACCAAGGAATCAAGATATAGATGTGTGCTACAAAATAAAGTTAGTAGACAAGTGCACATATATATAGCAAGATATTAGCGGGAAACTAGACATGCACTTTTAGGTGTTGTTATTCTAAAGTGTGACACTTTAAAAGGGATTTAGAACCTAGACATATGCATTCAACAATCTAAATAATGTAATAAAAAGAATCGAGAAGTATGTTTAAAGACTAAGATTTGACCGACTTTTAATAAACGAGAGGGGATTCGTTTATTGGGTGACACACAAATATTATGAGGTTGACTTTTTAAAGGGAGACGAATGACACTTAATATCTTTGCGAGATATGCCAAAATATAAACTTTAAAAGAATAAAAAGAAAGATAAGACGAGGATGGAGATGATATGCTCTTGGATAAGAATGAAAAAGATTTCATAGAGCTAAAAAGTGGGGAAAGATGAGTGAGACTAAAGAAGGAAGGTGTTGACAGGAGGTTGTCAGAAATGATTGATATATCATTTGCACTAACAATTAATGTGCAAGTGATTCTATCGAGACAAAGGTGGTTGATTAGGAATTCAAAAGTTTGTTTGGTGTTTTGTTGGTTGACAGTGTTGATGAACAAAGGTGGGTATGTGAAATTAGGTGGTGGTTCTTTCAAGGTGGAAGAATAATGAGAGACTCAACATTGTGGTGACTCATTAACACTTGAAGATTGAATATCTTCTTTATATTCTTCACTTTCTAGAAAGTGGAAAGTTTTATAAAGGAGTGACATTTGCATTTCGTAAATTACTTAAATATTTCAGATAAAATAATTAAGTTGTCACAAGATATAGGAGGAATTTTAATAGTAACAAGACAATTAAAAGAGAGAAGAAACATTTAGAAGTGAGAAGAGACGTTAGAAGCGATGATACTTATTAGAAGTGAAAAAGAACGTTTAGAAGTGAAAAGACCATTTAAGGTGAGAAAAGACGTTTACGAGATGTGAGGAGCAAGATTTGTATGTGAGGGAATTTATTGTGTAATGATATATTATAGGTATATCGATTGTAAGAATGTGTTGGAGAATAAGACGCATTTCATTATGAAATTCTCTTGACAACATAGGCAACAGTGCTTATGGGAATTGAGATTAGAGAATGACCCATTGATCATTAGAGTGATATTGGGCATAGATTTGGGTGTAGGATAGACGTCAGCTCATAGTAGCAAAAGAGAGAGGGCATGATATGCATTTTGAGGAACTGATAGTGGTGTATGACTAAGTTGTGTCTAAAATCCTTTTTGGTATGGTTGTGGATGATGAGGTGCTTCATAAGTTGGTGAGTATGGTAGAGAAGAATGAGTTGTTTGAGGAATTGATGATATCTGCTGCGGATACTGAGTAGAATTTGACTGAGTTTGATAGTTAGTAACCAATGCAAGAGGATCCGAATATCTTTCATGTAGCATTTAAACTTCATTTGCATGTCCCTCGTGTTGACTAAGATATGCATACAACTGATCATAGTTGGTATTATACATATTCTTTGCTAACTTGACATCAGTCACAAACTTGCTCCATTCTGGCTAAAGAGCGTTAAGAAATTTTGTATTAACTTGAACTTGCTGCATTATCATGCCAATTGTATGCATATCATTTATAAGTTGAGCAAAGTGCAAGAAATACTCATGAAGGGTTTCTCCCTTGACTGAAGTAAACTTGTTAAACTCATTGTACAGTTTACATTCACGTTCTTGATATGATAGTTCAGTGCCTTGCATGAGTAACTTGACTCTATCCTAGATATCTTTAGCTGACTGACAATGGTTGACAAGGGAATACACATTTGGTGAGAGACCTTGAAGAACAATTTTTATTGCTTGAACATCAATGTCATCTTGAAGTTGTTCTTGTTGAGTGAGTTCTACATATCTTTTGTTACGAATTTGACCATTTTCTTCAATTGTCGGATAGACAAGAGGTCCATTTTCAATAGATTCAAGCATCATTCTACCATTTTTCTTTCCTTTGATGTATAGCAACATACGACTCTGCCATGAGTTATACATTGTCTTGTCAAGCATAGGAGGACGGTTCTCAGCACCAACAACTATCATGTGCTCAGCTAAGGTAGTCATTTTCAATTGATTGTGAATTAATGAAAGTTGATCGATCAGTGATAAAAAAGGATTGTGTTAAAGAGATGTTTGTTGAAGGTGATGAAGATTGTTATTTCACGAGATTTTACAAATCTTAACTAAAACCGAGAAGATAGCTAAGTATTTCATGGGATTTTATAGAGTTAAGACAAACCGTTGAAAATAACTTTTGCTTAAAATTGTAATATTTCACACACCTGTGTCCTTGTAATATTTCACACGGTTTATGTCCTTTTAATGTTTCACACGTTTTATGTCCTTGTAATGTTTCGCACGACTTAAGTGAAATGGACAGAGTTTTGTTTCGCACAATTACTTATTTCGCACACTTGTTACAAACCTGTTTCGCACACTTTATTACAATAACATATTTTGCACAAACTATTACACAAATATATTTCGCACTTTTATGACAATGACATATTTCGCACGAGTCATAATTTCAGCAGAGTTTTATTTCGCACACTTACGTATTTCGCACGAGTATTACACAACCTTTTTCGCATAATATAACATAAATCTCACAATTATTACATTAACATAAATCACACGATGCAACAGAATCACAAATCGCACGAACAAAAACTCTTAAAAATCACCTAAAACCACCCTTTTTGACGTTTTTTCTTGATTCCTTATATACAACTAAGTATCTTAGGCCTAGATCTTGCTTAAAAACATAAACTTTAAGGTTTTAAACACAAAATCTTTGGATTTGATTATGTCGCACGCGTTACCAAAAATGAACCAAGACTAACCCAAAAACCACGATCTAAACGGACACAATCTCACGATATCAACCCATGGCGACTAATACCAATTGTAGAATATCAATCATACAACAAATCTATAGAGAGAGAGAGCGGTTGGACACTTCTAGAGAGAGAAACAAAAGAGAGAATATTAGATTATGAAATGAGCCAACACCCTCTCCATGGAAGGAGAGGGTATTTATATCCTTACAAAGGGCCGGTTATGGGCTTGTTTCCCATGGATTTGGCCCGGTTAGCTTAATGTTTATCTAACGATTAACTACGAGCTATGAAATACATATTTGAAGTGACCGATACTTTTTCGTATTTTTAACACAGGATTTAAAGAATCTGTGAAAACAACTTTATGAGACTGTTGAATATTTTGAATTATCTTACACCAACGATGATCAAAAACAATTATGAGTAATTGGTAAAAAGGTAGTGATTGGTCTAAAAACAATTGTTGTATATTCACATCAAATGACCTTATTGTCCTTGTTGTAGAGTGGTGGATACCTTAAAAGATTATGCCATCAAAGCAATGGTCATTACAGTTGACCACTTGGGAGCTATTTCAAGTAAAGTGAATGACATTTTAGACAAAAAGGTAAACCAAGTTTTAGAAACTGTGCTTCAAGTAACATGTATTCAATCGGTACTTTAGAATTCTGTCATAATTTTAGGGAGTCGGATGTGTGATTTGAAAATGATTATATAATACTCCTTGATAACCAAAACTAGATAACCAGCTCCTATAGAAACAAGGTTGTAAAACATAGTGTTTGTATATGTTTACATTGTTTGTTGTTGTGATAACTAGAATTTTCATTTTTGTGTCTTTAATTACTAAGTAGGCCTTATTTTTGTAACCGATCAGCAATTGCAGGTGTAGTTTTGTCATAGATAGTTGAAGAACAAAGCAGGGCGTATGAGTTGACCCAATAGAACATGATGCAGAGAAGTATTATTAAATGTGTGGAGATGCAATTGGGTAAGTCATTGAGGAAAGATGGGCCAGAACTTGGAATAGAGTTTGATGAGCTTGCTCCGGGTGTATTTGGGATGCCTATAGGTATTGACTACTTTTGATTGCTATAGATATAGAATTATGATGTCCATGAAATTACGTTTTAGTACTATAAATTAATTCTCAGTTACGCTAATTGTGATTTTAGAAAACAATATTCTATTTCTTATGGGTTAGCATATTTGATTAGATACATTATAACCCATTTAACCGCATGAAAAATTGAACCATTTAGCCATTTGAGAACGCCTGCCTCATTATGTGTCATAATGGATTATGTACATGTGTTTTTCTATGGAAAATAAATTTTAAAGGGTGCAAGTGTTTGCCTATGTATTGTTGGAAATGTTGCAAGTTCATGCTTATGATAGATCAAATAGATTATATAACTACACATTAGCTTCATGCGGTCTGGTACAGATAACAATAACTCGGTAGCCTGAATACAATGCATATAGAGAAAATAGTTGAGGGCATGAGATACTTGAGGTAAAGAATGAGACACATGCTCTATGGACATGGCATCAAAATCAAGACTTGAACAAATGTTACACACTTACACGTTAGGGTTATTCAACATATTCGTATAACATATGTGATCACTATAGGGCATGACTAAGTGGTTTTGGGAATCAGGTGCTATTCCTTGATGTGTATGATGAGTAATAGAATAAAAACATCAGTAATTACATTGAGTATACACGTATATCTAAATTTTTTGTAATTCATTCACATGTGGTGTAGTCTTTTAATAATTTTATAATAGAAACAAGTACTTAAACGCGTGACCCGGTATCCGAAATCCTTTACCATTTCGATATCAACAACAACAACACCACCAACCATCCCGCAGCGAAGCGCATGTCTACCGCCTCGTTAGTATTACATTAAGAGCTACAAATACTCAATGTATTTTATACTTCATCAATTTTCATGTAACTTAAATTTAACTTTTTATAATAAAAATTTAACGTGTAACTTAAATTTAACTTTTTTTAATAAAAATTTAACCCATGTATTGCCATCTAAAACGAGACACATTTGGACCTTTTACTTATCCATTTTCTTCACCTATTAAGATAATAAAACCTAATTAAGCTCATCTATTTCATCAAACTAAAATCTTATTATCTCCAAATCTCAGTTTGGTTTTGCTCGTCAATATCATCATAATGCTGTCGCCCACTTCAAGCATTCAAAGACGTAGGGTAATTCCAACTCATTATTCTTGTAAAAAGCCATTGGTAAGATGATGAGGAGCAAAATCGTATGTTTTTATGGATCATTTGGCCCTTAATTTAATGTGCATTGTAACATTTATTGCTGATGAAATCACGATTATTTATATTTTAATGCTCAAAATACCCTCGTTTATGGTTAAATAAGTAACAAAGTTACGCTTTTTATTGAGAATATTACGTCTTTTGTTATTTTATTATTAAGGTACAGTTGGAGAACTAACGGAGCAATGTGAAGCAATTGCGAAGCGAATGAGAGATTTATATGAAGACTATTGAAGAAGACTAGAAGATAAAAGTTGAGGGGTGCAAAGTAACAAATCAAGCCAAACTAGAAATTAAATCAACCATCTAGAAGCATGGACCACTCTAATTCATACCACGTTTGCAAGCTGATTATTTCATTTCAAAATTGTGATAAGAGCTCTAGCTGCTGTCCTCTGATTGGTTCCTAAGCCTGCAACGGTAGTCTGCTAACGGCAGCATTTTGTCTAACAGTCAGATATTGGGAAGGCTATATAAACAAAATAAGGCTATATCACTTATTTTATGCAACTTTTAATTTTGTCTCACTTTTGTTTGTACAAGGTTTCGAACTTCCAACCTTCTATATTTCTTAGCTTTTGCATTAAATTTCTTTTTATTTTGTTCAAGTAATATTGTAATAAAGTGCACTTTTTATCTACTCTTGTTAATCGTTTGAGTTTTCTTATTTACGAAAATTTCTTTTGTTAAAAAAAATGGTTACTTAAAATGTCTTTTAAATTCATAATTAGTTATTAATTAGTTTTCAAAATTGTTTTCAAATTAAGCTTAAATCTTTGTAAAAATGATTACTTAAATTTTTTTACTAAGTTTAGTATAAATCTTTAATTAGTTTTCTCATAGCTTCTTAGGGACTTATTTTATAAAAGTTGTAAACTTTCCTTTCAAATTTACCTCAAATCATATAAAGTTTCGATCTTGACGAGTTTTGATGAAGACTAAGGGTTATTAAGTAGCTATTGATGAGATTATTGGAGTATTATGAAGTATTGAGGTTATTTAAGCATTTGAATGGGTTTTGTAGTTTAGTGCTCTTATCGTCTTCATTATTGATCCAATCACAATGCTCTCTAAAACTTTTTCAATTCTTTCTTTATTTTTATTAATTGTCATGCTTATTGTTATTTAGTATAATAGAGTAGATTATTTGATGCTTGCTTAGTTTTTTGGTGGGTTGATGTTGTGATTAATTAGAAAATGGTTGGGTTGATTTGTTTAATTAGTATTTGTAAGTTAAGGTTTTGACTTGCGGACGAATTAAACGGGTTTTGGTTGCGCACCTCGTATATCGAAAAGCGTTTATATCGACCTTTGAGATCATTTTTATCTTCTTATCAAATTAGCTTGTTGCGCACCTCGTATACTCGCTCGTTTGACTAAAAAGATATAAATTATCTACAAGTCAACACTTTAAACGTAAATAGTGACTAAACAAATAAAATAGATGAATTAAATTTTGAAACACTACCGTGTGGATAAATTAATCTAAATTCGTATCTTAAAACCAAACCATTTCAAGTACTCAATTGTTATTATTATTTGTTTATATTGGAGTGAGCACATCTCAAAAACAATATAACAACTATTATAAAAATTGACGAATTCTAAAAAATCACAACAAAGAACCATCATATCTAAGAAAGTTCTCCTTTTATCGTTTATATTTCATATTTCCCTTAGATTATTCCCTTAGCTTATTTTAGTTATAGTTTGCTTTAGATTCCTTTTAAGTTTGCGTTTTAGAATTAAAAAAAATCCAAAATTAAGATATCTAAGCATCCAAAACAAGACTAAGACGTGATTGTCAATTCACCAATTCTTTGATACGATACTCGGGAGATCTATGCTTACCAAGATACTATTGTATTAAGGTTTGTATTTTTCATACCATTTTTATAAATATTTTTTTGGTGTACTCAACGACAAACATCAAAATGGCGTCGCTGCCTGGGAATGGTGTTACGATTTTTATGTTGAAGTTTTAGGTAAATGCCTTAGAGATCCTTTTACATGAATTTCTATTCTCGTGAAAGTTCATTCTTGTTATAATTTCCTAAATAACATCAAAATGGTTGGGAGATGATATCACTCTGTTAACAACCCAGCGGTAAATAACATAAGTTATTTATATAATAGTCTAGCAGTTATGTATCTTTACATACTATTCCAGAAATGTAGTGGCACGGAGGACTTTCTTGGCTAGAAAAAGAAAAGTAGTTATAGTTAAGGTTTTAACCTTGTTCTCTATAACCTTGGCTCTGATACCAATCTCTAACACCCCTATTTTGTCATATATAGCAGCGGAAGCTAATCTGGGGTGTTATTTCATAGTACAATAGTCATAATCATAGAAAACGAATCGTAAAGTTTGAATGATAACAGTTTAGCCATCTTCAAGTCCGTGCCACTCCGTGCCATAAGTTGCTCAATTATCTGAGATAAACATGCTAAAAAGTCAACACAAAGGTTGAGTGAAATTCATAGGTTTAAGTAAAGTAATTTGAATGCAAGTTCAATAGTGGGTTACGTTGTTATACACCCATAGTTTGTAATAATTGCATGCATGTATAATTATCATAGAAAACAATATTATTGCTCTAAGCTTATGGCACCGAGGCCTTGGGATAATCAATAATCAGAAGTAGTTGCCCCAACGGGTGCCTTTGCCAAACACCCGCATAATTATTCAAATAAAGTGCTATTGGTTATCGAAAGTATAGGTACACCAACGGGGAGTCCAGTACCAAATAGATCTGTTGGAAACACAAAAAGTGTCGGTCACTTCCAAGTTGTAATAGGTCTTAGCTCATAGATTGTGTCATGTTATGTATAGAAGCTAATCAGGCCCAAGACCTATGGGAAGCCCATCATAGCCCATAGGTCGGCCATCATGTAACTATATAAGCCCTCTCCTAGCCTTGGAGAGGGGTTGGTTGTTTTCATTTCTTCCATATTTCCATATAGTAATAACATCATCCATTCCATCACTTTCTCTATCTAAACATCACAACCCACATCTCTCTCTTGTTCTTGGTTTAGATCATAAGATTACATGTTTCTTCAATTGGTATCAAGAGCCATGGAGTTGTGTGTTTAGTTTTTGTGTTTGTCTTGTGATTTGTATTCAAAATCTTTATAAAGAACAAAATTTTTGATTCAAAATTTTTTGGCGTAAAAACCTTAAAGTTTTCATTTTTATTGTTCCTATAGGGTTAGTAACACTAGTTGTACAAGAATTTTTGCTAAAAACTATTCAAAATGTGTCTTTTTGAGTTTTGAAAATTTGAGTTTCGTAGTAGTTGGAACCGAACGAGTACAACCGAACAAGAATAGCCGAACTAGTTTGTTGTCGGTTGGAACCGAACTAGTTAACCAAAAAAGCAGAGTCGAACTAGTTTGTTGTCTGTTGGAACCGAACTAGTTAACCGAACAAGCAGAGCCGAACTAGCTTAGTTGTCTGTTGGAACCGAACTAGTTAACCGAACGAGTTAACCGAACAAGCAGAGCCAAACTAGCTTAGTTGTTTGACAACCAAACTAGATAACCGAACAAGGAGAGCCGAACTAGCGTATTTGTTTGACAACCGAATTAGATAACCGAACAAGCATAGCCGAACCAGCTGAACCGATCTAGTTTGTCCCTTTGTCAACCGAACAAGACAATCGATCTAGGCAATTTCTTTGTCAACCGAACTAGTCAATTCCATTTAAGACACATTAACTCAAAGTTCTAAATTATACGGTTTATTTCTTTGACTTGTAAAATCCTGTGTAATTTCATTTCAAGACTCAACAATCACATAACCAAACACAATTTCTTTCTACCACCGATCGATCAATTTGTAATCTTTTTGATACCACAATGACGAATCTTGCCGATAAGTCACTTCTTTCAGGAGGAGACAACAAACCACCAATGCTTGAAAAACACTTGTATGATTCTTAGAAGA
>BQNB010071323.1:16623-32807 GCA_026074375.1 Tanacetum coccineum | reverse complement strand
ACTTTTAGATGCATTTTCAAATTTGTCTACATTAAATTGAATGCCATCTTTTTCCTTTTAAACTAAGTCAAGCTTCTTCCTAAGCTCTCCAATAGCTATTTCTCTATATTTAATTTCAAAATTTAAGCCCTTAATTTTTTCTTCATAAATAGATTCATTTTTCTTATAAAATTCAAGTCTTTCTTCTACTAACTCTAAACCTGTCTTATAAGCTAGAACCATTAACTCAAATTTCTTAAAATCTTTCATTAGTTGATCATATTGAGATTTTAGGAGTTTAATAGTTTCCAAACAAGATTTAGAACAAGTAGAATCATTGGATACCTCAAAGTCAGAACTTGAAGATGAGTAAGCCATGAGTGCATAATTATGTCCTTCTTCTGCCTGATCACTCCAATCATAACCACCAAGACCATTACATGATACCAAAGCTGTAGAAGTAGAAGTTTCTACAGGCACATTCCTTCTTGTGTTTCTCTTGTTCTTGTAGTCTTGATTCCTTGGAGCTTTGCATTCCCTAGCAAAATGTCATCTCTTGTGGTAGTTGTAACACTCTACTTTAGACTTATCAAAGCCAATATTCTCATTGCTATTGACCGTAAGTTTCCTTCCAATGTTCTATAAAAACCTTCTAGCCCTTATAATTAACATAGCCATTTGCCATCTCAAATCCATCTCTTCAATGTCATCTGGATGGATTTGCTCCAAGTCCTCATGTATAAGTTGAGGATTATTAGGTTGACTAGCAAAGAATGAACAAATAACAGCATCACTCAAGTTATCAATATAGGAAGTATTAACTTGAGTGTTGGCAGTAGAAACTCTATGAGCAGTATTAAATGCTTCATTACTGTTGCTAGAGTTGTTATTTGATGAGGACACAAAAGCCATGTTTTTTGTGCTTGAACTTGAGCTGGACATCCCTTTAACTTATGGTTCATACACTTTGAGGTTGTTGTAGTGATCATATATGCATATAGTATCCAGATCGGCCTTATTTCTCCATACAACAACATGTATGTTCTATTATGGTGACAAGCTTCTTAATAACTTCTGATTCACATCTTCTTGTGAAAGCTTTTCACCCAAAAGCTCCAACTGACTCACAAGCTTTTGAAGTCTATCAAAAGTTTGATCAAGTATATCTGAGCTTGGAGCAGTAAAGTTTTCATATTGCTGCTTTAAGATATTCCTTTGAGTCTTCTTTGTAGCTTCATTCCCACCAAATCTCTTTTCAATAGCTTCCATCAATATCTTAGCATTTTTTATTGAGTTAAACTTTAACTGATGTTCATTTGGAATGCCCATAATCAAAGTGCTTCGTGCTTTTACCTCTAATCTCTTTTGAGCCTTTTCTTCAGCAGTTGTAGGAGGTATTAATGTCTCTTTTCCTTCCATAATTGTTGTTTTTGGCAAGGAGTTTCCATTCTCTATGACTTCCCATAGAGCATAGTCAATCATCTGGATGTATTGTTCAATCCTCATCCTCCAAATCTTAAACTCGCCAGGTCTGAGCATGGGAACTTTAGATGCAGCCACCATGTGTGTAGAATCTTGATCCATGTCTTCTTAGCAAAGTTTCTCAAAGCAACAAGCTCTGATACCACATGTAGGTTTCCAGTTACCTTCAATGATCGAATTCCTTAAGCTTGTTTAAGGTTAAGTTATTCTAGAAAAATCTAGCACAACTTATAGTAGAAAAACTTTGTTTGATAATACTAAAGATTATGCGGAATCTAATCGTTAATACTAAGAAGAATTCTTTAATGAAACAATAACACAATGCAATTCGACAATAAAAGCTCCATTATTACTATTACAAATAATACGAATACTCTGACAATATTAGGGTTACAAAACCTTGAAGTTATAAATTACACAACTAAGATACTTCTATGAATGTGATTATAAAAAAACGTATCTAACTCTATGCCTTAGGACCTCTTTTTATACACTAAGGAGTCCTAGTCGATTTATAATATAATATTAAGACATAGATAATTCTCAAAGATCTATTCTATAAAGAACAATCCTTATCACATAAGTAATCTTGATCTTCAAGTAATCTTTATCTCTTCTCTAAACAGTCTTTATCCTTTCTCTGATAGTAGAAAATCTTCTAGCATTCTTAATCTTTTCAGCAGTTATAACTTTGTACTAGCAGCATTAACTCTGAACAGTGGCAGTAGTAGCTTATACACTAGCAGCAGTAACTGTGTACAAGCAACATTAACTACTTAGAATATTTTCTTCAATCTTTACCAGCAGTACTAACTTTACTCTAGCAGTACTAACTTTACACTAGCAGTATTAACTTTACACTAGCAGTACTAAGTTATACTTAGAAGTAGTAACTAAGTTACACTAGCAGTACTAACTACTTAGCATATTTTTCATTGACTTTGTGCTAGCAGTAGTAACACAAACCTGAGCAGCAGAAACTCTTTGAAGACTTTTAATCCTAACATCTTCTAATGCTTTAAGAATATTCTACTGCTATATCTTAGATACAGCGTATAGAGTCTTCTGGATACGGCGTATTGATCTTTGATTCTTTGTGGTGATTTGGTAAAGTCCAGGCACGGATACGCCGTATCTTCCTTGATGAATACGGCGGCTTGACTGTTAGAAAAATTTTCTTCAAATGTCTTTGTTTAAGCTTTAAATTGCGTGCCTTTGATCAAAATCTTCACCAAGTGCTCCATAATTACTACAAAACTAAATATAAGCAATTAAGTATCAATTCAAGCAATAATTACATCAAATAGGTTAGAAAACTTGGGATAAATGATACTAATAATGTAACGTTATTTGATGTTATCAGATTGTACCTACAGGTGATCCAAAGGAAGTAGTGTGCTTTTACTGTAACACAAAGGGGCATTAGAAGCGTAGCTGCCCAAAGTACTTGAAGGACCTCAAAGACGGAATGGTCAAAAAGAGTGGTCACTCAGGTATGTACATGATCAAACTCCATAATACTACAACTTCAGATTTATGGGTCTTGGATACAGGGTGTGGTACTCACATTTGCACTGTATTGCAGGGTCTACAGGAAAGCAGGAGGTTGAAGCATGGAGAGCTCAACTTAGTCATAGGAAACAGGAAGATCACACATGTGACAAAGATTGGAAAGTACAAGCTCATGCTGAAGTCTGGAGTTAAGATAGGTTTAAGTAATTGTTGTTATTTGTCAAAAATGACAAAAAACATTATTTCATTAAATGCTTTGTTTAAGCATGGTTATTAATTTTCATTTGATAATGAGAATGGAGATATTTTGGTTTATTCAAATGGTTGTTTTATGTTTAAAGCTTCTCCTTGCAAAGGCATATATGAAACTATTAAATGTATTAGTGATAATGGCAATGTGATTTTAAATGTTGGTTCGTCTAATGAGCTTGATAAATCAAAATTGTGGCATTCTTGTCTTGGACACATAAACAAGAAACGCATCGCCCAACTTTAAAACGATGGAGTGTTGGAATCATTCGACTTTAAATTAGATTATGTATGCGAGTCTTGGTTATTGGGCAAGATGACTAAATCACCATTCACAGGAACGTGTGAAAGAGGAGAAGGATTATTTGACTTAGTACACATGGATGTGTGTAGACCATTCTTATCAGCCACAAAAGATGGAAAACGCTACTACGTTACGTACTGATGATTTCAGTAGATATGGATATGTTTATCTGATTAAACATAAGTCGGATACTTTTGAAATGTTCAAAAGGTATCAAAACAAAGTAGAGAACCAACTGGGCAGAAAGATAAAGGTGCTCCGATCCGATAGGGGAGGAGAGTACCTTAGTATCGAGTTTTTCGATCATCTTAAAAACTGTGGTATAGTTTCACAGTTATCTCCTCCTAGAACACCACAACTGAATGGTGTTGCTGAGAGGAGAAATAGAACCTTGTTAGACATGGTTCGATCTATGATGTGTCGAGCAACACTTCCAATAAGTTTGGGTTACACATGATATAAACAGGGAGGGGTGGGGGGGGGGGGGGGGGGGGGGGGGGTGGGGGGGTGGGGGGGTTTCGGGTGGGGGGGGGATGCCGTGGGCGGTGGGCCTATAACTTAAAATCTTGTACCCACTAAGAAGGTTTCGAAGACACCTTTTGAGATGTGGAAGGGAAAACGTCCTTCTCTTGGGCACATCAAAATCTGGGGTTGTGAGGTTTTCGTTAGACGAGAAGCTCAAGACAAACTAGAAGCCAGATCTGAAAAGTGTCTTTTTGTCGGTTATCCGGAAGAGTCATTTGGATATTTGTTTTATAGACCCAAGGATAATGTGGTGTTTGTAGCTCGAAGAGGAACGTTCCTCGAGAGAGAAATGATATCTAAAGAGGACAGTGGGAGTAAAATAGACCTTGAAGAAATTCAAGAGTCTGCCGATGAAGAACCTATAGTAAACACTGACACTCAACAAGAGGTGGTGACACCTGTTGAACCTGATGATATATCCTTACCCATTCGCAGAACAAGTAGTAGAGTAAGCAAGCCTTCTCAGGATCCTCAGTTCTACTATGGTTTCCATATTGAAGAGGACAAGATTAGTGATAGTACACTAATTGATTTGAATGAGCCTGTTAACTACAAAAAGGAAGTGGACATGGCAGTCCCTGAGGCTCTAAGTGGAAGGAAGGCTATGGAAAAGCGAGATCCAGTCTATGTATGACAACCAAGTTTGGAATTTGGTTGACACTACACCCGGTCTTAAGATAGTGGGATGTAAGTGGATCTTCAAAAAGAAGATAGACATGGATGGGAAAGTACACACTTATAAAGCTAGGTTGGTTGCGAAGGGTTATACTCAAACCCACGGGATTGATTATGAGGAAACCTTCTCACCAGTAGCTAAAATAAAGTCAATTAGGATAATGCTTGCCATAGCTGCGTTTCATGATTATGAAATATGGCAGATGGATGTCAAGACCATTTTTTGTTTTCCTTAACGGAAAAACTACAAGAGTAATGTTTTATAGGCCCAACCAAAAGGTTTTGAAAATGCAAGTATCCTTAAAAGAGTGTGCAAGCTTCAAAAGGCCATTTATGGACTTAAACAAGCTTCTCGTAGCTGGAATCTATGCTTCCATGAGAAAGTCACACAGTTTAGATTTTCTAGAAGCGAAGATGAGTCATGTATATATATAAAAGTCAGTGGGAGTGTTGTAGACTTCCTGGTATTATATGCGGATGATATACTACTCATAGGAAATGATATCCCAACATTACAAAGTGTAAAAGAATGGTTAGGGAAATATTTCGCTATGAAAGATTAAGGAGATGCAGCATATATTCTTGGTATAAAGATTAATAGAGATAGGCCAAAACGTCTTATAGGACTTAGTCAGGACACGTACTTAGATTAAATTTTGAAAAGATTCAAAATGAAGAATTCTAAGAAAGAGAATCTACACTTACATCATGGCATAAAGATTAGTAGTGATCTATGTCCAAAAATTGATGATGAACTGGACAAAATAAGTCGAGTCCCATATGCTTCGGCTATAGGATCGATCATGTATGCCATGATGTGTTATAACAACCCAAGAATTTTCATCAAACGCAAAACTTATTTTACTATTATCACAATTGTACAGGGAAATTTTTCGCTTTATTACATTACTTGTATTGACAATATCTCAATATATTATATAACTTGCATAACTAGAGTAGACGAGCTTACGCAACCTATCTATGGCAATCCTGTCTTCATATATGTCAAGCAAATATCATAACATGTCAAGTCAATATCATCATATTCTTTTTACAAGGTACATTATTCCTATAATTTTATACTTTCGATCACGTTATTTCAAATAGGGCTTTAAAACGTTATCGTATACTCCTAAACCCTTATTCCATGAAGATTAAATTCTAAAGAAAAATGATCTGCACAATGATAATAAGGCCATATGTACAAGTAATTTTAACATCTGCATAGTAAATATAAAATCCCTTTAATCAAGAGTACAATTCCTTAAAGTTAGTATACAAGTCATTAGAAGCTTAATCCTTAAAATAGTCGTTTTACCTTAGTTTTTATTCTAATTTCTTCACCATCACTTTTATACAAGCTACTACACTCAATATACAATATATAAACCCTAAATATTCTATTCATAAGCTTTCATGCATCTTTTTACACTCAAAACCCAAATTCAAACCCTAAACACCCTAAACATGCTTAGTTTTCTAAACCATGACTCGTTTCTTCGTTTTTTACATTGTAAACCTAAACCAATAACTTAAATAAGTTATCATTAACATAAATTTACAAACATTCTCACATAATACATTTCATTTCATCATTCTACTTAATTATACAGAAACAAAATCCAAAAAACCTCTTAATTGTTATCCTAATTGTGATTATGACCCGTTATACTCATTTTTAGACCATCATCATTCTCAAGTAAATTACAGCAACAAGAGTCATTGTAAACATATAACACTGGTTACAAACCTTTATAATCTTTTAACTCATCAAATTGCTTCAACATGTACAAGAATTACAAAGCTTGAGAAAACTCTAAAATGACTTATATGAACCCTATCATAACCATGGCTTTTTCTTTCCAAATTTCGACCCATTTTAACTAAAAACCAGACGGATCAAACCTCTTTATCATCCTTTATTAAGTCCATTTAATCAGTATTCCATCCTTCCCATCAACTAATATTCGAATTAAAAACAAAGAAAGTTAAGGAAAAACCCTAAACGAGCCTTAGTTGGACCCGTGTCCCCATTTTCTTCATCTAACCAGTTTAACCCAAACCATATTACTAATCCTTGTTAATACTTTTATAATTCAGACATTGGGAAACTGTATATACAATCCTTAATCATTTACACACGAAATAAAAGCTTGAAAACTTGTGAAAACCATGTCGAGTCCAAAACAGACCCGCACCCCATTTTTGGCTTCTTTAACCCATTTTAGCCCTAACCATGTGCAAGGCACTTGCATAAACTCCTTCTAGAAACCTTGGAGCAGCTTACCCACCTTCTTTAACAATCCCATGGTTAAAATCAAAGCCACATGAACCCTTTTGAGCTCATATCAGCCGTGGCAAGCATTTAGCCTATCTAACACATTAATCTATCATTCTAGCTTGTACAACTCACACCATAGCTCCCACACATCACCTACTAGACCCTCCATACGTCCATGAATAGATCCTAAGTGTTCCTTAACTCCTTTGCCTTCAAACTACTATAAATAGGACCTTAGATAGCTCATTCTACTTGCACCACACCTCCTCCCTATAACCATTATAGGCAGAAAATCCTTTGATCCCTTATGAACTAGGAGCATTAAAGAAGTCAAGATGTGATTCCCTACTAGAATTAAAGCCCCAGAGTAAAGATTCAAGCGCTCACGAGTGGAAAATACTACCCGAAAATAACCTTTCCACCATTTTTGATCTTGAAAGCTCAAACCAAGGTTTTGAATGTTCTACTTCTTCTAATATACCCTTATAATGTTATATGTTCCTAAATATACTCTTGTTAAAGTTTCATAAACTCAATTCATGGCTCATTTTTCCATTTTGATCCAAAACGTACACCGAACACTAATTTTAATGTTTTTCTTAAAACTTAATGTTCTAATGATTAAATATTGTTATATCATCCTAGCATGCTTAATTAATGTTAAAATAAATCACATTATTGATTAATGAAGGAAAATGATTGACTCTAAAACCCGCGCGTTTACATTTTGAAAACCCTCAATTCGACCGTTTTGGGGTTCTCAGATTAACGAATCATTATTTTAAAATTGCGTTGCGTTAAATCTTACATTTTTTACGTTTATTACTAACTTATAAATGTACTTAATGAAATGTTTAAAATAAGCTCGCATGGCAATTTGGGACATGTTTTGGAATTATTAATCCATGCAAGGGGTAATATATCGTAACTTTCGGAAACTTTTTATAACTAAAAAGGGGATCTTATGTGTCGTTTTCATCAAAGTTTATAACTCCAGGATTCTATTATGTCACTTTTTCAAGTCAAGGTTTCATTTGGTATATCTATTCTAAAGTTGAAGGACAAATTCGTAATATAGCTAAAACCCAAGGGCATATTTGCATTTTTCAACCTAGGGTCTAAAATGTTTAAATTTTGAAAAAGTATAATACCTCATCTCCAAACATTACAAGAATAGCTTTAATTAACGCTTCTCGTTCTTAACATTTTCCTGATATGGATTAAAACGCCTTTTCTTAAACCATTTATATCGTATCACAATTATCAGGGAGCTTCATATTACGGTGTTTCATATTGGTATTTCGTTCATGACTGCGTTGTTTGGTTTTTGATTTAATGTGCCCTAGCTCCTCAAATGTTTACTGAATGACTTCTGAATTATGATGGCTCGAACAGTGATACAATAATTCCAAACTCTTTAATCAAACTCATAACTCTTAAACCAAAGTTCTAAAGTACAATCTTCCTAAGACTTGACATATTTACTCAGGTTGTGTGAGTGCGCTATTTACTATCATTTTTACTAATATCAAATTCCCCGGTTAGATTGTGATAAGGGTCATCAGCTTTCATTCTTTAGATTATTTTATTACATCTACCATACCAGGGTGTAAGTTCATTGCTCGCTTTTCAATCTCTTTAATGTTTTCAAAAACCCGCGAGGGGGATACATGCTTATTACAAACTCTTTTATATACTCGTTAATACTTTATAACAATGTGATTACTTTTCAAAGACTTAATGAATTTTATAACACCTTTTTCAATCTTTTATGAATACTTTATAAACCTGTGATACTGATATAAACATGAATGCAAGTGTTTTCATAAATATATGCTAATCACAGTATATATTGCCTAAGTACGCTTCAGTGCCATTTATTTTCATATCATGAATCATTTAATTACTTGCATTGCGAGGTGAACGAGATATTGTGAATTGTCTATTGGGGGTTACAGGCAACCTGTGGTATACCCATGCTTGGGGTTTAGCACAACTCATTATTATTTGTCTCTAATAGGTCAACCTTGGCTAGTTTTCTTTTCCTACGGGACAACTGTCCCTAACCAATATCATACGGTGATTTCCCTGTTATTGTTTGATGTCATGAGATTAGGTAAACTAATAATGTATACCCTGTTTTCCATGATTAATTGTATTCGTTTTGACTTTTATTACCATCTATAGTGACTTGCATTTCAACCAATAATATTCATACTTGTTCTTCCCATGATAATACTGTTATCTATAAATAAATCCTCGAGTTTCCATGGATATTTGTATTCGTTGCAATTACTTACGATATGGTGTACTTGCATCTCAAATTTAATATTAAATGTTTTTCCATTGATATTACTGTTATCTTTAATATATACTGATCTCCTTGATATAGTATCCCCAGTTAGGACAATTTTTCCATTATAACTTGTTATTCAATTATTTACATTTTCAAAACCTATGAAATTTCACTCACACTTGGTGTTTGACCCTTTTTAGCATGTTTATCTCAGGTAATTGAGCAAGTTGCGGTACGGAGTGGCATGGACTCGAAGATGGCTGAACTGTTATCATTCAAACATAATGTTTTAGATTTTAGGACCTGCATTTTGTAAAAACTCTGATTATAATGAATGATAACTAAATTTTTCCAACAACGTCTCTTTTAAAGTTGTTTTCTATGATTATGATTGTTGTATCCATGAAGTAATACCCCATATTAGCTTACGCTGCTATATTGTAAAAATGGGGGTGTTACATGTGTATAAGGTCTGATGTCTCCTATGCTTTGAGCATGGTGAGTTGACATCAACAGAATCCTGGTGAAGGTCATTGGACGGATGTAAAGAACATTCTTAAGTATTTAAGAAACACTAAAGACATGTTCTTGGTTTATGGTTGAGAAGAAGAACTAAGAGTGACTGGTTATTGTGATGCAAGTTGGCAAGCAGACAAAGATAATAGTCGGTCACAATCTGGTTGGATATTCTTACTGAATAAGAGAGCAGTAACATGGAAAGTTTAAAGCAAGACACAGTGGCAGACTCCACATGCAAGTCTGAGTATATTGCAGCTTGTGAGGCTTCAAAGGAAGCTATCTGGATGAAAATTTTCATTGGAGATCTTGGAGTTGTTTCAACAGTACAAGACCCCATTGAAATATTCTGTGATAACGAGAGTGAAGTCGCCTAAAGAACCCAAGGATCACGGAAAGTTAAAGATTAATGATAGAAAATACCATTTTGTTTGAAGCAAAGTAGAAGAAGGACACATGATTATGAAGGACATATGATTGGAGGATAATCCATTTGATCCATTCACAAAGGCATTGGCTAAGTCCAAACATGATAAACATGCTATGAGCATTGGATTAAAAGATAAAATAAAGTTTTAGTTGTTAGTTTGAATTTAAAACGTAATAAGCAATGATTGATACTATAACAAATTTGGTGATTAAATAATAGTGATTTATTTATTTGAAAGTGTGCTACCATTTACTATTAATTTTCATTATGTTTCATTTTTGCATGTTTAGATTCTACTTCCTGAGTACTTAGTTTACTCAAACCTCCTCAGTCGTTCATACTTTAGGAAGTAAGTATTGATGTAAGACTGTCATGGAGTGTTAGTAGATTGTCTATAGAGATTAGACATAGCATAGAGAATGCTGCAACACTCATGAGTACTTAATGGGAATTAAGTATAGGAGAAACCCGCACTTAGAGAGATTACTTCATGGATTATGATCACGAGTAATTCTAAGATGATAATGTCTTCTATTCTTAAAATAGAGATGCATCGAGATTCTAGTTTTTCAAGTCTGTTATACTTTAGTTTGTTCAAATGCTGCGTGTAAATGCTGGTTATAAAGGATATGCTAGGTATGAAATGATTTGTTGACTAGTTCTATGTATTCGAAGTTTATTTGTTCCTTTCGCCTAAAAGGGAAAGCGATATCAATGGGCCCCTCGATGATTAAATGTTGACTTAAAAGTGCTAGGCCTGGCCAAGACTAAATTGATATGTTCCATTCAGTAGTCTCATATAGTCAAATAATCAGAAATCAAGAAACATAATGTTAAACCTAAAGATTGATTAAAATCCATGTCTTAGGTTTATACGATATCAGTAGAATAAAGGAATAGTTGATCGCTTATCTAAAGGGCTGACTCTAAGATATGATTTAGATTTTGGCTGTTGCATTGGATGGTACTCTCTGCTTAGTTGATCGAGATAGACTTAGACCAATTATAGTTGATGAATTGTCCAAGTGGGAGATTGTTGGAATTAGTGTCTAAGTTCATAACTAATTGGTAAGACTATCGTCAAGAGTAGAGTCCTTTTTGGGTCGCCCTCAGTGAACCGTAAAAGAGAAAATGATTCGAAGAATAGGTTACGGCGTAACCACATTTGGTGTTATGTCATAACATGGTATGGGACGATTTTAGGGGATGTCCCACATCCCCCCAAGAACTAAACCCAACCCTATCCATTACAATATAAATTGAGGAGGGTACCTTGGCTTTCTTTGGTCATTTCTCTCTTCCTTATTGCTACTCCTTGTAGGAGTTTGAATAGTTTTCTTTGGTTCTTGGGTGTGAGCTATTAGAGGTACTCTCGTTTGGGTACTCTCCTCTAAGTTTGACCAAGGTGGTCCACGTGTGAGAAATTTGATTTTCTCAAAGGCTAGTATTTTCCTTTTATTTATTTATTTATTTATTTTAAGTTGCTTTTAGTTAATTAGGTTTAGATCCTTTAGGGTTTAGTTCCCTTCATCCCCTAGATTAATTGTTTTTCCGCTACATGTTAATCTAGTTGAGGAATAGAAAACCCATCACTTAGGTACCTAAAAGGATCTCCTAGAAAAGGCATTGGGTTCAATAGGAACTATGAAATTGTGCAGGTCCATCTTAATGATGTCCTAATATTTTTTCACAAAAGCAAAGGAAAATCCGTCAGGACCAGGAGCTTTACTACTACCACAATCCCAAACGGCCTCTTTGATTTCCTCATGAGTCACTGGTCTTTTAAGATAATCCCGATCCTTGTATTAAAGTGTTTAAGAATGAGGAAGGTTAGGGATCGAAAACCTGGGAGTCTTGGTAACCCCCCCCCCCCCCCCCCCCCCCCCCCCCCCCCCCCCCCCCCCCCCCCCCCCCCCCCCCCCCCCAATTTGACTTTGTAAAATTGAAAATATGCATCCTGTGTTCAAAACTGGGGTCTGTAATCCAATTGCCTTCAACCATAATACCATTGATCGTCTGATTTTTTCTTTTCTGATTGATTAGCCCATGAAAGAATTTTGTGTTTTCAATCATTCAATATCCCATTTGACCTGAGCTTTTTGGTGAGATCCATCGAAGCGAACTTATCTTATGTTTCAAGCTACAGAAGCAGTATTATGGTACTTTTCAGTGTTGATGGCAGAGGTGGAGCCCTTTTTCAAATTTCATTTCAATAGAGGATAATTTCTCAGAGCTGCAGCTTTTCTGTTTCTCTTCATAGTCTTGTTGATGTTGTTCCATTGCACGTAATCTTAGCTACTTTAGAATACGGGAACTATTCCTGACATTTGATAGGGAATCCGAAATTATTTTGAGTTCAAGCGTTTCCCTTTCTGATTATTTTAATGAGATCGTTACAAAACATCTCTCAAGTGTCATGGAATTATACGTTTTTTTAAACGGAGAGGGGCCAAAATTAATTTTTGTTAACATGAAGGAGGCATAGGGTTGTGATTCCGACCATATCCTCAAAGAGCCTAGTATTACGAATGTCTAGTAGGTGCCAATTCAATCACATATTTCAAATAAGGAAAACAGTCAAGTTTACTGAGCTTATACCTTGCTTTATTTTATCCAAGTAAACATCGCCCTCCAATAGGGAGATCAACCAAACCTGTAGCATTAATGAAAGAGTTATAATAATCAGCTTCAAAGTTATTAAAAATTAGAACCCAACCCTTTCTTTCTCATTTCTGCAGCGTTTATGTCTCCAACATATGTAGGAGCATTATGATGATTGTTGAAGTCTTGAGTCTATTTCACATAGGCCTTGCTTAGATACCTGGTCCTGAGGACCATAAATATTCACCATGTAACAATCTCCCACTATGTTTTTCCAATTCCCTTTGATAATAAAAAAAGAATCATCACACCAAATCGACTCTTTTGAGAAAAAATTAGGGTCCCGCATAGAGATGAGACCACTAGAACGACCCCGAGCCATACTTTAAACATAATCAAAAGAAAAATTACCCCATATAGTTTTGAGCCTAAAAAGCTCAAGACGTGTCATTTTTGATTCTTGGACTCCTAGAAAATGCATATTGTGTTTAATGCAAAGATCTTTGATCCACAAGCGTTTTCTTCTTTTCCTCGTTCCACAACTGTTTATAGATAAAATATTCATTTATCTACCATGTGTATCCCGATTCCATTGATCATTTTATTTAGAGTTCTTTTACAACCTCTAACATCATAAACCAACGTAGAGTTCCCAACATCAATAATTTGATTAAGCTCGTGATAAGAGAAACACCTTTGATATCTTTCTTCCTAAATCTAGCAAATGATGTGGAGCATTTACTAGAGGGAGAGGAACTCTTTTTCATGAACATAAAACCAGGGGGTCGACTTAAATCAGAAGATTCGGCCTTGCATTCAGGATTCGACTCTTTATTATTAGCTTCTTCCTTTGGTGGTTGTTGAGGGACTATCAAATGAATATCTTCTTCGCCTTGTTTATTTTCCTCGTTGTTATCCATTTTTTGTTCGGAGACTTGATTAACAATGTTGTTGAGATTGGTTTGAATGTATTCTAAATCGTCAACTGAATGGTCATCAATGGACGCAGATGAAGTATCCACATCCTTAATATTGTCATTCGATGAGAGATCAATATAGTCATTAGTGATTTTGATACACCAAGAGCCAATTTCCTGAACGGTTACCTCAAATAGCTCATTATTAATTTCAACTTGAACATTTTTTGAAATTAAGCCGTGAGATTTAGAAGAGATACAAACCCTACCTGAGCTCAAAGCACTCAAGTCTTCCTTTTCAAAGAAGAGAAATTTCCCAAAGTTGCATGCAATCTTTTTATACGCGTTAAAGCCCCATGCACAAAGAGGTAGTCCACTAATTTCAATCCAAATAATACGTTCATCTACTGTAAAGTTGGATGAGGGTGCTCTTTTTACCAAGTATAGTTTTTTGAGGCTTTCGTTTTCTTGAAATTTGGAGCAATCTAAAGATGAAGGGAATTGAATCCAAATCCAATACCCACCAACATGATGGATGTTCAAGTCTGAAAAGCCTTCATTCCTACATATGGTGTACATGTTGCTCATGGAGTCAATATCTTTCAGTTTCACAAGGAGAATTGAGTCTGTATTAATCACATTAATAAGGTCTTGGTCATTGAAAGTGATGATACGTTTTTGATTGGTGTGAGAGGGGTTAGTGTTTGGTTTCGGTTGCTCTGCTTTGGTTGCTGGAATAGTGTTTTTGGTGACATTAGTGGTCAATATAAGAAAGGCATTTTGAATGGAGGGGTTGTTGAAAGATTGAGTCGGGTTTGTTGTTTGAGGTTTAGGATGATTATTAATTTAAGTGTAAAAGTTAAAAGTGTAAAAAGTGTATTTTAAATTAAAAAGTACAAAAGTCGTTCAAAGTACAAAAGCTGTAAGTCGCCCAAATCACATATACCAATACTGATTACACAACTACCAATGTATAAAAAAATAAAAAAAGTTAACTTTAAAAAGTCGCCTAAAGGGAATAGCCGTCAGTCCCTAATTTATTTGATTATAAAATTATTATTTTGTTTGACTATTTTTTCAGATAAGGACAAAAACAAAAGTCGCCTAAAATAAATTTAATAGGTCGCCTAAAAACATGTCTAAAAAGTTACTTACACAAAATGTACGATTTTTTTAGGCGAGTTGGACGATTTGGCGACTGATCTAATTTGAGAAGTCAACATTTTTTGGTCTAAAAAAGGTATATACTTTTGGCGACTGATTTTTTTAAGATTTTTCCCTAATTTAAAAGGAGTCAAATTCTTTACTGAACTCAATTGAACCACCAATTTAACGAAGATGTTAATTAATATGTGTCATATTTAGGTCTCACTACAAAAAATATGTCATTTTACCACACTTTTTTGTACACACTTTAAAAAAGTGTGTAAAATATAATGTGTTTGTTCAGATTGTAACAAGCATGTATCCCCCCTCGCGGGTTTATAAAGCATGTAATAAGGTAAAAGCGAAGGCTATTTGAATCTCACCTGATGGTTAGACTGCAATAATTAT
Organism: Tanacetum coccineum; assembly: GCA_026074375.1. Taxonomy (NCBI): domain Eukaryota; kingdom Viridiplantae; phylum Streptophyta; class Magnoliopsida; order Asterales; family Asteraceae; genus Tanacetum; species Tanacetum coccineum. Next base: position 17,486 of record BQNB010071323.1, on the reverse strand, counting down.
TTTCAGAATGAAGCTGACGACCTTATTACAATTCTTAACATGGGGAAGGTTGATATAGCGAAATGATAGTAAACAGCACGTCATGCTAATGGTAAATATGTATGAGTCTTAGGAAGATTGTACTCTAGAAAATTGCCTGAGGTTTCTCTTTTCCGGAGGTCTCACCTTTCTTTTTCGGCTGTTCTTTTCCGCTGCTTTGCTTTAGCTCCCGGATTATGTGTGATAGTTTCCCAGCTTTGAGCATATCTCCAATTTGTTTCCTTAGATGGTTGCATTCATCTGTATTATGCCCCCACTTCTCCGTGAAATTCGCAAAACTTGTTTGTGTTGAGATGTAATAATTGAAAGATCTTTGAAGCAATGATCAATACAAAGACTATGCGGAAACTAGTCTTTATATCTTATGAGAACACGTAAACAAAACAAGCCTCAATATATTAATACGATCACTCTAAAATAGTGATGGGGTTTTACAACCTTGAAGCTACAACAATGGTGGAAATGTGTGTAAACTACACGTGTGTATGTGAGTGAAGGAAAGGTGTGCTAAACTAAGACCACTACCCCTCTTTATATACTAGAGGGATTAGAGTTTACACTTGTGAAAATAACAATTTGGTCCCTATGTAAGTAACAATTAGGTCCTTTAACATTTAAGTCATTTATCTTTCACATGTCAGTCCTTCATGAATTCTAAAATTCCCAACAGTTTAGGATTTCTTTTGTAAAAATCTAATGTAATTTATGAGTAGTTTAAATTTACTTTTAATGTTTTATTTTTGTCATTTTACTTTCCAAGCCTTTTAACCTTTTAATATTTTAATGAAAAGTTAAGCTTTTATGTCATGCAAATCTGTCTTCTT
>BQNB010071323.1:2057-16396 GCA_026074375.1 Tanacetum coccineum | reverse complement strand
GTTTTAAGAAAGTACATAAAATAAAAGCTTGTTTTGTTTGCAAAAGCATTGGCCACTTGATAAAAGACTGTGATTTCTATGACAAAAAAAGTCATGAACCTAGGGTTAAGAATGTGGTCAATACTGGGTAGAGGGTAGTCAAATCAGTATGGGATTATGGCAAAAGGGTAAATCACCAAAACTTTTCAAAAAACTTGAAATACCCTCATACAAAAAGGACCTTTAACCCATCAGCAGTACTAACCAGAGCAGGTTTAGTTAATATTGATAGATCAAATGTTAGTACTGCTAGGTCTATTAGTATTGTTAGGCCTGTTTATACTAGGCCTGTTAGTACTGCTAGACCATTAGCCTCAAAAATAGCACAATCTAATAGTGTTATTAGACCAAATCACCCAAGATTGGAACATTGTAAGACCAAAAGCCTCAAACACACCAATCAAGAGGTCTTACTTCACCCAACTAGTTTATAGACCCAAAGACTTAAAACCTGATGTGAAAACTTTTGGGGTTAAAAACATGACTACTGTTGGGACAAGGGCAGTAGTTAATAAGGGTAAGGTGGAAAATGTCCTTAAGAAGGCTAAATGGGTTTGGAGGCCAAAGATGAATTACCAGGATCATGTGTACAAATATAATGGCTCTTACATGCTCAAGAAGTTTGAGTATGTAGACCCAAAAGGGATTTCATAAGTAGTATTTGTCTTGGATCCCTAAGAGATACTAATTTTCTTACCTTTTGTGCAGGGCAATCCAGAGATCTTGTTACAGGATCATGCAGTGGTGGATAGTGGTTGCTCTAGCCATATGACTGGCAACAAAGCTTATCTTGAGACTTGAAGATTAAAGGAGGTTTTGTGGCTTTTATGGAAGTGATCACAAAGGAGTAAAATAAAGGGTAAAGGTAAAATCAAAATCTGTAATTTGACTTTGATGATGTTTTCTTTGTAGATGAACTTATGTTTAATCTTTTCTCTGTCTCACAAATGTGGTGCCAAGAAAAAAATTGTATCCTTTTTACTGAGTTGAATGCCTTATCTTGTATCCTAGCTTTTAAGTTTCTTGATTGAAGTGAAGTTGTTCTTAGAGATCCTAGACAAGATGGCGTGTACAGCTTGGGATTTTAATAGAACTTGTTCCTTCTGGAGGTATAACTTGTTTATATGCAAATGCAACAGCAGATGAGTCTAAATTATGGCACAGGAGATTAGGTCATGTTAATTTCAAAAATATAAATAAACTTGTTAAAGGTCACTCCTAGTTAGAGGTTTTACCTTCAAAGTTTTTGTGAATAACCACACTTGTGTTGGCTGCAAGAAGGGTAAGGCAACATTAGGCCTCTGTAAGGCCAAGTTAGATATAATCATCAGAAATTCCCTAGAATTACTTCACATGGACATATTTGGACCTGTCTCTATAGAAAGCATCAACAAGAAAAGGTACTGCTTGGTTGTGACTGATGATTTCAGCAGATTTAGTTGGGTATTTTTCTTAGCTACCAAAGATGAAACATCTGAAATCCTTTGTAATCTTATCATAGGCTTAGAAAAACAATTGAATCATAAAGTTAAAATCATTAGATGTGATAATCGGACAGAGTTTAAGAACTATGTTATGAATGAATTTTGTTCTAAGAAAGGAATCAAAAGGGAGTTTAGTGTAGCTAGAACTCCACAGCAGAATGGTGTTGCAGAAAGGAAAAAACAGGACCCTAATTAAGGCAGCTAGTACTATGTTAGCAGACTTACTTTTACCCATCCCATTTTGAGCAGAGGCAGTTAATACTGCTTGCTATGTACTGAATAGGGTATTAGTGACCAAACCTCAAAATAAGACACCTTATGAACTATTAATATGTAACACCCCCGTTTTTACAATATAGCAGCGGAAGCTAATCTGGGGTATTACTTCATGGAAACAACAATAATAATCATAGAAAATGACCCAAAAGAGACGTTTGTTCAAAAGATACGTTATCATTCATTTCAAATCAGAGTTTTACAAAGGCAGGTCTCAAAATCTAGTTACATACAATGTGAATGATAACAAGTTTTAGCCATCTTCGAGTCCATGCCACTCCGTGCCATATATTGCTCAATAACCTGAGATAAACATGCTAAAAAGTCAACACAAATGTTGAGTGAAATTCATAGGATTGATAAATAGTTTGAATACAAGTCATAGTGTAATAATTGTATAAACACAATTATTATAGAAAATGGTATTGTTATTATACACCCGTTATTAGTAATGATTGCAACGAATGCAATTATCATAGTAACAGTGTATTACTGCATTATTGTCTTGTTTTGTCTGTTTGGTCTGATTGGTCTTGTCTGGTCTTGTTCCTTGTCTAAGCACATCGTACTAACACATTATCATCAAAAGTCAATTTAATGACTTGAAGAGCTCATAATATCAACATATTAATATCCCAAAGTTAATTTAACGACTTGAAGTCAAATTTAACGACTTGTAGGATTTATGACACTAACACATTATCATCCAAAGTTAATTTAACGACTTGAAGAGCTCATAATATCAACATATTAACATCCAAAGTCAATTTAACGACTTGAAGTCAAATTTAATGACTTGTAGGATTTATTACACTAACATTAATATCAAAGTCAATTTAACGACTTGAAGTCAAATTTAACGACTTGTAGGATTTATGAAACTAACACATTAATATCCAAAGTCAATTTAACGACCTGAAGTCAAATTTAACGACTTGTAGGATAGATAACTTAGACAGCAATTATAATGATATGTCAGGATAGCATGTAATTTGTAAAACACTTGTATTCGTAATTTAAAGCATATATCCCCCTTACGGGTTTATGAAAAGATTAAAATGCGAGGCTATGAACTCACTAAGTCCTTGAAAAGTAATAACATTGTTATAAGATAAATGAGTATGTAAAAGAGTTTGTAACAAGCATGTATCCCCCTCACGGGTTTATAAAACATGTAAATAAGTAAAGGCGAGGTTATGAATCTCACCTGATAGGTAGATGTAATAAATATTCCAAAATGAAAGCTGACGACCTTATCACAGTCTTAACCAGGGAAGGTTGATATAGCAAAATGATAATAAACAGCCATGTCACGCAACCTGAGTAAATATGTCAAGTCTTAAGAAGATTGTATACCAAGATGAAACCTCTGTAATATGAAAGCTCTCATAGTATTGTGATACGATTTAATCGGTTTTAAAAGCGTTTTGATCAATATCTGAAATGTTAAGCACAGAGAAGCGTTTAATTAAAGTTATGTCAATGTAAGTTGTAAAACATGTTGTTATACTTTTTCAAAATGTTACATTTTAGACCCTTGAGTTTGAAAAGTGGCAAAATATACCCTTGGGGTTTGCACTTTTACGAGTTTGGTCCTTCAAGTTTAAAAGATATACAAAGTAAACCTTGTACTTTGTAAAGTGACATAATAGACCCCTGTAGTTATAACTTTGATAAAATGACATTTTTAGTCCTTTTAGTTATAAGTTTCTAAAGAAAGTTACGATATATACCCCTTGCATGGAATTATAATTACAATCATGTCCAATATTGCCATGCAAGCTTATTTTTTAACCATTCAAAAGATATATTATAAGGTTATAATAAACTAAAATATGAAGTTTTAACATAACGCAAGTTTAAAATAACGATCATTAGGCTAAGTGAGCAAAACGGGTTAAATTAGGGTTTCAAAATGTAAACGCGAGGGTTTTAAGTTCAAATTCCTTAAATAATCAATAAAGTGGTTAATTTAACATTAGATAAGCATGCTAGGATATATTATAATAACATTTAACCATTATACAGTTATTTTAAGGAAAAAACGCGAAATTAGGGTTCGGCGTACGGTTATGGATCAAAACGAAAATGAGCATGAATTGAGTTATGAAACTTAACAAGAGTTTTATGACATTATAAGAGTGTATAAGCAGAAGTAGAACATGCAAAACCTGGGTTTGAGCTTCAAGGAGCAAAAATGGTTTAAATGGGTCATTTTGGGAAGTATTTCCACTCGTACGCCTTGTATCTTGTTCCCGGGGCTTCAAATATTCATATCTTTGGTTGAATGATGTTCTTAGATGATCCTAGGATCATATGGAGCAGAGAATAGTTGCTCACTTTGGTTATAGAAAGAGAAAGGTGGGTGCGAGTTAGAATGAAGAATATGAGGTCTAATTTATACTTGAAATCACCAAGGGTACTAAGCAAGCTTCAAGGTCTGATGTTGGACATGTGTACCATCTATCTACTGATGTGGGAGGTCTAAGTGGTGAGTTATACAAGCTAGAATAATAGAGTGAAGTGTTGGATGGCCTATAAGCTTGCCGCGGCTGTTGTGGTAAAAAGGGAGGAGATGTGGCTTTGATTTTGGCCATGTGAAGGTTTAAGCAGATGGGTAATTTGCTTATGAGTTCCTAGCAGCTGGTCATAGAGGTGCTTGCACATGGGTGGTGACTAAATGGGTTAAAATTTGAAGGAATTTGGTCGCGGGTCATGTAATGGTTCGGGTAGGGTTTTCTTTGGTTTTTCAAGATTATAATTCATGTGTTCTTGGTTAGAAATGTTTAGTTACTGATATTATGACATATATTAAGGATTATAATCAAGAGTTGGTAAGTGGTTTGGGTTAAAATGGGTTGAAATGAACAAATAAGCTGCGGGTTCCATTTTAGGACACGTAATGGGTTATTAGGGTTTTCAAGCTTCTAAGTCTTGTATATTGCCAATTTAATGATAGATAAATGTTTAGAAGGATTATATTAAGTGTTATTAGCAAAGTTCCATAGATGGGTTGGATATAAAATAGGTGAAAACGAGTAAACGGGTCATATGATCCATTTACGGTTCATTTAGGGTTTTCCAGTTGTAATTCTTGTATATTGTTGAAATGATGATGGATTGATGATTGAACATGATTGATAATGTTGTAAATTAAGTTATTACAACTTATTTGAGAGTTGGTTTGGATTTATGATGGATAAATATCGAGAAACGGGTCATGGTTTAGAAACTAGCTCGGTTTTAGGGTTTAGGGTTTTGAATTAGGGTTTTGAGTGTAAAAAGATGTATGAAAGCTTATGAATAGAATAATTAGGGTTTACACATTGTATATTGAGTGTAGTAGCTTGTACACAAATGATGGTGAAGAAAATAGAATGAAAACGGAGGTAAAACGACTATTTTGGATGTCATGCTTAATGACTTATACATTGTGCTTTGAAAACTTGTACTTGACTTGGAGGGAGTTTATATTTCAAATGAGATGTTATATTACTTGTATATATGCTTTAGTAGCTTGTACATTCACTTTAGATATTAACCCTTCATGGAATTTAGGGTTTAGAGGTATACGATAACGGTTTAAAGCCCGTTTTGATATAACGTTGCGAATGGTACATTATAGGAATAATGTACTTTGTAAAAAGGATATGATGATATTGACTTGACATGTTATGATGTTTGCTTGACATATATGAAGACAAGATTGCCATAGATAGGTTGCGTGAGCTCGTCTACTTTAGTTATGCAAGTTACTTTGTATACTGAGATATTGACAATGCAAGTAATGTAATAAAGCAAAAAATTTCCCCGTATAATTGTGATCATAGTAAAATAGGTTGATAAAAATTCTTGGGTTGTTATAGTCTCCACCCCTTACAGAAATCTCGTCCCGAGATTTAGTTGAAAGTTGTAGTGATATTATTTAGGAATAGATGTAGGTACTGGGCATGAATTTAATTTTTATGTTAGGCTGATCAAGGTTACAAGTCCACGTGTGTGATGCATTTATAATTATGTTGCGCACCATAATTATAATTACCTCCTTTCACACGTCTACTTATTTTCAAGATCACACCTCTTGATGACAGCCAATAGAATTTCTTTAGATCCTGATAGCATCTAGGTAGATGAAATACTTTGATTTACGGAACCTGTGGGTTATGGACCTACCACGCTTCTGCTGCGCTACTCTAATCGTAAAGAAACACTATTCATTAACCTTTAAAAGTCAACATCAAATAAGAATGCCATCATAAGTCTTTGTCAAAATTTTCATACCTAGTGGTATTGAAATCATTTGACATTGTATAGATTCTTGTGTGTTTCCTTGTTATTATGTTGCAGAATATAACAGAAAATTTTAGAATACGGAGATCATGGAATGAGTGATGTCAAAGAATGATTATGAATTTGTAAGAGAGTTGCTAATCACGTGAGATACAGATTTTGAAATGAACAGATGATGAAGGTAATAATGATAATGATTAAGGAATTGTTTGTACAAACGGATTGAAAGAAACTTGTTTGTACGTATGTTATATACTTAAGCCTACTTATTTATAATTTGTCACTTACAAAAAGAAGCGTTCAACTCCTTGTAACTGAGAATTTATAAATTCATAGTTCGGAGATTTATAATTTCCTTATTCAAATGAAGAAGTGACCTAATTCATTTCAATAAGATGATCATAAATCGTCTTACCTAAGCATAAAAACACGATATGGTAATGTGTAGAAAATGATATGATCATGAATTGTTAGATAATATTGAGATGTTGATTGTACTGACGCCCATATAATCGAGGATGATAATTTATGTTTCAAAGGTATGAGGAGAGTATTCAGAGTTTGAACATAATAGAATTGATAAACGATGCCGAATTTTGATATCATCAGATAACAAGATGTAATGGAATCATTACTTTATTATTTCATGGATAACTTTACATATGAAACTCTAGAAAGAGTTGATACTTATGCTACGTATCTTGTAGTAAAAGTAACAAATGACAAGGATTGTAGCTTGATGATTGGGGTTTTCAGATTGGAGAAGATTCTGATGAAACTTGAATATCCTCGAGAGTTGTTTCTAGGGTAGGAATTCTAAAGTGAACAAAAGCAAGCTCATCTCTAAGTATGCTTTCTTGTGGCCCAATTATTTGCTTTTGAGCGTTGATTTGCATAATGTTCTTTCTTTCCACAGGCATTACAAATTACGGATACTGTTTGTAGATCGTTTCTAGTGGTTGGTCTTTTGTTTTTGCAGTACTTGGTCTGGTGGCCTATCTTGTTGCAAACCTGACACTTGACACTGCAAGGTCCCATGTGATGTAGTCTACATCTTTTACACAAGGGAAGGTTTCCAGTATACCCATTGGTAGCAGCATAAGTCTTGAAGGCTTCTTGTCTTTTATGTTGTTGTTGGTGGTAATCATTGTTATGGTTGTTATTGTTGCGGTTATCTTGATAGTTGTTGTGATTGTGATTGTTGGAGTGGTTATTATTGTTGTGTTCACTGGGATAGTTGTTGTTGTTGGTGTTTCTTCTATCTTTAAACCTTCGTTTGTGATTATTGGTTTCTTGCATAGAATCACGCTTTATTATCTGATCCATTAATCTCTGGGCTATGTTGATGGCTTCCTCCAAAGTTTGAGGCTTCGAGGCAGTAACATTTCCTTCAATACTTCTGGGTAATCCACTAATGAAGACTTCCAATAGTTTCTCGGCGTTTGGTACCATGTTTGGGCATAAGACGGCTAATTCCTGAAATCTCCTAATGTAAGTCTTAAGATCATTTCCTTTCACAACCAAGTTGTAAAATTCGTCTTCCATCTTCTTGACTTCAGTCCGAGGGCAATACTTATTGGTTAAGAGTCTTTTCAATTCGGTCCAAGTGATTCGATTGGCTTGATCTATTCCAATAGGTTGAGCGTATGAATTCCACCAGGACAGGGCATTATCGGTTAAGGTACCGGTAGCAAATGTCACTTTGTTTTCCTCGGCACAGTTGCTACGAGAAAATACCGATTCAGTCCGCTCAAACCAGCGAATGAGGTCAACTGCTCCTTCCGTACCATTGAAGTAGAAAGGTTGACAGCTAACGAACTCTTTATAGTTTCCCGTTTTTGCTACAGGAGTTCCAGTAGGTCCGGTGTTCCTGTTGGGATTACTAGCACTTGCCATTGATGCAGCTTGTGCTTTCAGAGCTGAGGAAATGCCATCATTAATTAGTTGCTGGATGGCAGCTAAAGTTATGGCTGGTGTTTCAGATGTTGACGTCCTTTTGGGAGGCATTCTATCAACATAAGATAACACATAATAAGAATGACATCACAAGTTTGGAAAGTAATAAAAGAAAATGTGATGCTTAAAATGCTTAAAGAGAAATGCTTATTTTTGAATTTTAAGCACTTAGGGGTTATGGTATGATTCATGAAGACGGAGATAATGATGCAATTGGTGGAAATGATGATGAAAGAGCGATAAGTTGGAAACAATAAGATACGAAACAGGATTGCCTTTATAAATAACTTGCCTTCTTACTGTACATAGTCAAGATTTGACAAGCGTTTTTATTTATACCACACATCCCGTGGCTAGGATAAAGTTAATACTATTCTAAGAGTTTGTTGATTCTGAGTTGGTAGGTGACATCCTAAAGATCTTCCTGATCCGTTTGGTGACGAGCTTGGATTTTCTCAATGATTTGTTCAAGATCGGAAATTTTGTAGTGAGCAAAGGCAATCTTATCCTTTTGCCCTAACCGCTTCTTTTGAAGTTTGATAATCTGAGTACGGATTCTTTTAGGTTCGGTCTTTAGTATGTTACTATTAATACGTCCTTCTTCCATTCTCTCAATGCGGTAAAAAGAGAGTTCATCCAAGTAATTTAAAATATCTCCAATTTGTTCTTCATGATGTTTCAGATGCATCTTAATTGAACTTTTTCCTAATATCTGAGGTGCGGTAGGAGTATAAACTAAGGAAGATGGTGATATCAAATCAAAAGTTTAATTCTGAGATAGATTAGGTAATGTAGTTGAAGAAGAAGATGGGGAACAGATTCGTTTCTTAGGTGGTAATAGTTCTTCAGGAACAAAGATATATCAGGGATCAAATAGTAGTGATGGTGGTAATACCGGAGATAGAGTCAAAATAACTGGTGAAGTAATAGGATCTGGTGGTGAAATAGGTAATTCTTTAGCATAAAATGCTTGTAAGTCCTTTAAACAAGGATTATTGTAGAAAGATGAGAATACTGGTGGGATCATATTATCTGTAGAGTTTTCTGAAGAGTTAAAAGATCTGCTTCCCGCTGAAGCTGGGAAATAATCTGGTGAGACCGAAGTATAGTTAAGAATATTCATAGAGGAAAAAGCATCCTCAATATCGGAAGTAGAGTGGTTGGGAGAAGACATCGTTCTGTTAACAACCTAGTTGTAAATAACATAAGTTATTTATGGTATAATATAGTATAATAGTTATGTATCTTTACATACTGATCCGGAATGTAGTGGCACGGAGGACTTTGATGGCTGAAAAAGAAATGTGGTTATAGTTAAGGTTTTGACCTTGTTCTCTATAACCATGGCGCTGATACCAATCTGTAACACCCCCATTTTTACAATATAGCAGCGGAAGCTAATCTGGGGTATTACTTCATGGAAACAACAATCATAATCATAGAAAACGACCCAAAAGAGACGTTTGTTCAAAAGATACGTTATCATTCATTTCAAATCAGAGTTTTACAAAGGCAGGTCCTAAAATCTAGTTACATACAATGTGAATGATAACAAGTTTTAGCCATCTTCGAGTCCATGCCACTTCGTGCCGTATATTGCTCAATAACCTGAGATAAACATGCTAAAAAGTCAACACAAAGGTTGAGTGAAATTCATAGGTTTGATAAATAGTTTGAATACAAGTCATAGTGTAATAATTGTACAAACATAATTATTATGAAAATGGTATTGTTATGATCTTGGGTCACATTATTATATACCCGTTATTTGTATAATTGCAACGAATGCAATTATTGTAGTAACAGTATATTACTGCGTTATTGTCTTGTTTGGTCTGTTTGGTCTTGTTCCTTGTCTAAGCACATTGCACTAACACATTATCATCAAAAGTCAATTTAACGACTAGAAGAGCTCATAATATCAACATATTAACATCCCAAAGTCAATTTAACGACTTGTAGGATTTATGACACTAACACATTAATATCCAAAGTCAATTTAACGACTTGAAGTCAAATTTAACGACTTGTAGGATTTATAATATTAACACATTAATATCCAAAATCAATTTAACGACTTTAAGTCAAATTTAACGACTTGTAGGATTTATTACACTAACATTAATATCCAAAGTCAATTTAACGACTTGAAGTCAAATTTAACGACTTGTAGGATAGATAACTTAGACAGCAATTGTAATGATATGTCAGAATAGCATGTAACTTGTATTCGTAATTTATAGCAGGTATCCCCCTCACGGGTTTATGAAAAGATTGAAATGCGAGGCTATGAATTCACTAAGTCTTTGAAAAGTAATCACATTGTTATAAGATAAACGAGTATGTAAAAGAGTTTGTAACAAGCATGTATCCCCCTCGCGGGTTTATAAAACATGTAAAATAAGTAAAGGCGAGGTTATGAACTTCACCTGATATGTAGATGTAATAAATATTCCAAAATGAAAGCTGACGACCTTATCACAATCTTAACAGGGAATGTTGATATAGCAAAATGATAGTAAATAGCCACGTCACGCAACCTGAGTAAATATGTTGAGTCTTAGGAAGATTGTACTCTAGAACTTTAGTTTTAAGAGTTATGAGTTTGATTGAAGAGTTTGGAATTATTGTATCACCGTTCGGGCCATCATAATTCAGAAGTCATTCAGTAAACGTTTGAGGAGCTAGGGAACTTTAAATCGTAAACCCAACAACTTAGTCAGAACGTAATACCAAGATGAAACCTCTTAATATGAAGTCATTCAGTAAACGTTTGAGGAGCTAGGGCACTTTAAGCGTTTTGATTAATATCTGGAAATGTTAAGCACGAGAAGCGTTAATTAAAGTTATGTCTTGTAAGGTTTTAAACATGTTTTTATACTTTTTCAAAATGTTACATTTTAGACCCTTGAGTTTGAAAAGTGGCAAAATATACCCTTGGGGTTTGCACTTTTACGAGTTTGGTCCTTTAAGTTTAAAAGATATTCAAAGTAAACCTTGTACTTTGAAAAGTGACTTAATAGACCCCTGTAGTTATAACTTTGATAAAATAACATTTTTATTCCTTTTAGTTATATGTTTTTGAAAGTTACGATATATACCCCTTGCATGGATTATAATTACAAAACATGTCCAAATTTCCATGAAAGCTTATTTTAACATTTCAAAAGATATTTATAAGTTATAATAAACTAAAATATGAAGTTTTAACGTAACGCAAGTTTAAAATAACAATTCATTAGGCTAGGAAGCAAAACGGGTTAAATTAGGGTTTTAAAATGTAAACGCGCGGGTTTTAAGTTCAAATTCCTTCATTAATCAATTAATTGGTTATTTTAACATTAGTTAAGAATGATAGGATAGATTATAACAACATTTAACTATTATGACATTTAGTTTTAAGAAAAACATGAAATTAGGGTTTCGGGCGTACTGTTTTCGATCAAAATGGAAAATGAACATGAATTGAGTTATGAAATTATAACAATATTTAATCATTATAACATTAGTTTTAGAAAAATGAAAATTAGGGTTTGGGATGTCGGTTTTTGGATCAAAACAGAAAATGAGCATGAATTGAGTATGAGACTTTAACAAGAGTATATTTAGGATCATAGTGAACATTATCAAAAGTGTAGGAGCAGAAGTAGAATATCTAGAACCTGGGTTTGAGCTTCAGGAGCAAAAAATGTGGAAATGGACATTTCGGTAGTATTTCCACTCGTATGCCTTAAATCTTATTCCTGGGGCTTCAAATATTCAAATATTTGCTTGATTGATCTTCTTGATGAACATAGGATTCATAAGGAGCAGAGAAAGGTTGATCACTTGGGTTATAGAAAGAAGAAGTGGGGGATGAGAATGAATGAAGTATGGAAGGTCCTATTTATAGTCAAATGGAGGCAAGGGGGTTAAGGAACTTCTATGATCTGATCAAGACATGTGTAAGAGCTAGAATATGATGTGTTGAGGCTATGAAAGGAGTTGTGGAGGTCTAGGATGTAGTGTGAAGGTGTTGGACACCATAGGAGCATGCCGCGGCTGTTTCTAGCAAAAGAGAGGCCATGTGCCTTCATTTTTAACCAAGAAATGGTCTAAGTAGGTGGGTAAGCTGCTTAAGGGTTTCTAGAAGGAGTTCATGTAAGTATCTTGCACATGGATGGGTCTTAAATGGGTTGAAACAAGTAAAAACCACCCGCGGGTTTGATTTGGAGTTCTAGGGCTCGTATTCAAGTTTTTGGCCATTATTTCGAATGCATTGATTAAGTAATGTTTAAAACATGTTCTCATGGTTTGTAATAAGAAGTATTAACAAAAGTTAGCAAGTGGTTTGGGTTAAAACGGGTTAAAAATGAAGAAATGAGGTCGCGGGTTCCATTTGGTATGGTTTAGGGTTTTCTTGACTTTCTTTGCTTATAATTCATGTACATTGGACCATCTGTAAATCCAGCTCATCAGTGACCGATAAAAATTAACATTATTGCCTCCATCCTAGGTATATCTAAAAGAAATGAGGTTTATTAATGCTAATGGGAGTGATGGTTTAGGTCTTCTCCCTCGAAATGGGTTAAATGGACAGACATAGTCATGGGATGGAATTAGGGCTCGTATATGGATTTTAGGGTTTTCTAGCTTTGTAATTCTTGTACATTGTCAAAGTAATGATGAATAATGATGGATAATGGTTTGTAAACTCATTTTATGAGTTTACAATGACTCTTGGTTGCTTACTTGAGAATGAAGTGGTTAGAAACGAGAAAATGGGTCGAATGATCATTTAGGGTTCATTTAGGGTTTCTCAGATTTGATTCTTGTATAAATGAAATGAGATTATGAAATAGTGATGGTATATGATTTGTTATGGTTGTAAAATAAGTTATTACAACTTATTTGAGTATTGGTTTAGGTTTACAATGGATAAAAATGAAGAAACGGGTCATAGTGTAGTATTTAGCTCGGGTTAGGGTTTCTGAGTTTTGTGTTAGGGTTTTAAGAGTAAAAATGTATATGAAAGATTATGAATAGAATAATTAGGGTTTACACATTGTATATTGAGTGTATTAGCATGTACAAAAGTGGTGGTGAAGAAATTGAAGGTAAAATGGCTATTTTAGATATCGTGCTTAATGACTTGTACATTGTGCTTTGTTATATTACTTGTATATATGCTTTAGTAGCTTGTACATTCACTTTAGATATTAACCATTCATGGAATTAGGGTTTAGAGGTATACAATAACGGTTTAAAGCCTGTTTTGATATAAAGTTGCGAATGGTACATTATAGAAATAATGTACTTTGTAATAAAGATATGATGATATTGACTTAACATATTGTGATGTTTGCTTGACATATATGAAGACAGGATTGCCATAAATAGGTTGCGTGAGCTCGTCTACTTTAGTTATGCAAATTACATTATATATTGAGATATTGAAAATGCAAGTAATGTAATAAAGCGAAAAATTTCCCTGTACAATTGTGATCATTGTAAAATAGGTTGATGAAAATTCTTGGGTTGTTATATTGAACGACCACCCTTCTCTCATCTAGGGTCTATTGGGACTCAGGCTTATCAGTACCTTCAGCTGTTTTTGGCTGAAATGGACCATCCTTAATACATTTTAAGTAGTAAGGTTCCATTCCCGCTAAGTAGCAAAGCATTCGCTTTTTTCACTTATTAAATTTTCCCGGCACTAGTTTGTGAGACTCCGTAAAATTCAGGTAAATAATTTTTTTTATTTTTTTATTTATACCATTAGTAAAATTTTATTTTTACTATTTACTCGATTCAGTATATTCTACGCCTTATTAAATTCTAAGCTTCCGTTTAGCTTACTTCTCGTCTACGTGTCCGTTATAGTTCAAATATTTTTATATTTTACCCCGAGGCTTTTATAAATTTTATTTGTAGTAAAATTTATTTTCTTTCACGTCTTGGTCGAACCTTGCTAAATACCCGCAATTTAGCATAAACTTCACTTTTTATTAACACTTTACCTTTTTATTACACAAAATACTACTAATAAAAAATATATATATATATAAATATTAAGCTACAGGGGGTCGACCAAAAAGAAAAAAACACAGACAAATTTTGTTTCATCTCCTCTTTTGTCCTTCATAACCATGGTACAACTACAACACCAACAAAGTTTCACCATTTTTTATTTTTGATCTAATTCAAGCATTCAAGGTTCATTATCAAGGCATTTTAAGGTGGTTCCAAAGTTTAATTCATCTAATTTCAAAGTTAATCAAGAATTAAGATGTTAGGGTTCATAATTAAATTAGG
>BQNB010071322.1:2693-32808 GCA_026074375.1 Tanacetum coccineum | reverse complement strand
ATGGATTCCTTTTTATGCTGAGAAGTTAGGACATGCATCATTCAACACAATTATTCCTCTTGACCATCTTGTATAACAAGTACAGGTTTTTGTACTACTTCAATTAGTTTGGGGGAACTCTTAGCAATTTAGCATCATGACCAAAAACCATACATGTTCCACAAATAGCCAATTTCCATTCTTAACATCCACTTCGTATAAACAATTTCATGCAAGGGGCCAAAGGGTAATGTCAACCTAATAATCTCCTTAAGATTTTTATCAGCTTTAACCTGAACCAAAATTTTAGCATCCCTAACCTGTCCATCATTGCAGTTGACCATCTTTTCTGTTAATTGATCTGGTGTCCTTGGAGCTATGAGTACACTGTACACTTAAGGGGGTATACTATTTATCTTCACCCACATAGTAACCATGTCTTGATCCAGTTTTTTAAGTAGTACCATTTGAGGGTTCCATTGCTGTAGAAAAATAGGAACATTACGAATTGAATAAACCATGGTCCAGAGTTTTTGAAGGAACATTTGAAGGTTTCATTGTTTTAGGATACAACAACGTCATAGAATTTGCATGGGTGTTTTTGAATCTTATTATCATGTACTGTATGTAGTAAATAACTTTCTAGTAATTTCCACACATCAAAAGAATCTACTAGAAACTCTTTTTTCTCCATCCCCGCTATATAAACGCACCATTAACATGTTCTATCAATCATCGTGTATGTTAGAAATACGAAAAATATAGGTCACTTCCAATAATAGTTAGTCAAAGTCCGTAGTTAGTCAAGTGTAATGTTTAGTAATCTAATAGGGCCAAAAGGATCATGGAAAGCCCACAAGCTAACCATGGCCGGCTAAAGGGTTGTATAAATACCTTCTCCATGCCTTGTAGAGGGTGTTGGTTGTTCATTTGTTTCACACATTTATGCATTTCCGTTTCATGTTTACTTTCTCTCTCAAAAGTGTTCATCCAACCACTCTCTCTCTAAAACTACTTTTATTTCACTAACCTTGTATGTTATTAGATATCATTCAATTGGTATCAAGAGCCATGCAGTGACGTGTTTAGTTTTTGTGTTGTTTTCTTCTCTTTTGTCTTGTTTTTTTATTTCCAAACCGTCACCTAGTTCTCGTTCTTTCTTTGATTTTCGAAGCTCAAATACACTAAAAGATCATTTACAAAGGTAAACTTGATCTAGTATCTTTTAGATATAGGTGTATATGCTTTGAATCAAGAAATACATTATTTTTTACAACTTTTATTTTCAAAATACCTTATAAAGTACAAATCTTGATTTTGAAAATTTTGGCTTAAAAACCATAAAGTTTACATTTTTAAGGTACATATAGGTTTAGTAATACTAGTTGTACAAGAAAATTAAGAAAAAACAATTAAAAATGTGTCTTTTTATGTTTTTGAAAGTTTGAGTTTTGTCCTAGTGTTAACCGGATTAGCATTTCCAGTGTCAACCGGATTAGCATTTCTAGTTTTAAATAGATTAGCATTTACAGTGTCAACCGGATTAGCATTTACAGTGTCAATCGGATTAGCATTTCCAGTGTCAACCGGATTAGCATTTCATGCATCAACCGGATTCACAACTTTCAGGGTTAACCGGATTTACAGCTACTGGTATCAACCGGATTAGCAGTGTTGCAAGCATCACCAGATTCACAGTCTGAAGGATTCACCGGATTAGAAATTTTTCTTTGTCGACTGAATTTGCAATATCCTTTGTCAACCGGATTCGCAATATCCTTTGTAGTCCAGATTTGCAACTTTATTTGGACACCGAATTTGCAACTAAAGTTTAAAACTCAAAGAAAATTATACGGTTTATCTCTTTGATTTGTAAAATCCCGTGAAACATTTATTTGTTTTTCCCACTTTAATCAAGAATTGTAAAATCCCGTATAGTTTCCAGACATAAAACACACAAAAGACAAATCACAATAACACAATTTCTTTCAATCACCGTTCGATCAAACAAGTAATCTTTTAACATACAACTTTCTCAATGATGACTCTTGCTGACAAAGCGATTCTTTCGGGTGCTGACAATCGTCCACCTATGCTGGAAAAAGATATGTACGATTCTTGGAAAAGCTAAATGGAGCTATACATGATGAATAGACAACATGGACGAATGATCCTTAAATCCGTTGAAAATGGTCCACTCATATAGCCTATGATTGAGGAGAATAGAGTAACTAGACCAAGAAAATACTTTGAGTTATCTGCTACATATTCAATTCAAGCTGATTGTGATGTCAAGGAAACAAATATCATTCTCTAAGGATTACCGCCAGAGGTCTATGCACTTGTTAGCAATCATCGAATCGCCAAGGAACTTTGGGAAATAATTCAACTTCTCATGCAAGGAACTTCATTGACGAAACAAGAAAGAGAGTGTAAACTATATGATGAATTCAATAAGTTTTCTTATAAGAAGGGGAAAACACTACATGATTTCTACTTGAGATTTTCACTATTATTCAATGACACAAACATCTACAATGTGAAACTGGAACAATTTCAAGTAAACACCAAGTTTTTAAATACCCTTCCTCTTGAGTGGAGCAAATTTGTAACCGATGTCAAACTCGTTTGGGACTTGCACACAACTAGTATTGATCAGCTTCATCAGCTTCTATGCTTACTTGGGGACAACATGATTTTCATGCAAATGAAGTTTCGTTTATTTGCATGAACACAACTCAGTCCGCTGTTTGGATGCAAACCCATTCAAATGACCAGTCTCCTCTATCCAACTCATCAGAACTCATACCAAACTCTCAATTTCAACCACAAGTTTCACTATATCAGTCTCCACAGCATGGTTCACCTTATCAGTCTCAACAATACTCAAACAATCAATCATCAACACCTCTTTCAATCACTTATCCATCCAATGATTATCAATCATCAGTTCACCACAACGTTTATTCTCCATCATCATCCATCCCTCAATTGGAATATGCTCCCACAGTTAACCAACAACCTGAATTTCCCCAACTAGACTCAGGTCTAATTGTTCCAGTGTTCCAGAAAGGTGATGATCCCATTGATGCCATCAATCACATGATGTCTTTCTTGACTGCTGTTGTCACTTCCCGCTATCCTACTACCAATAACCAGCTCAGGAATTCATCAAACCCTAGGCAACAAGCTACTATTAATGATGGGAGAGTAACCTTACAACCAGTTTAGGGGAGACAAACTTCTTTTGCTGCGGGTACTACAAGGACCTACACTCCAGGAGCAAGTAGAAGTAATTCTGGGAAACAAAGGACTGTTACTTGTTACAAATACAAGGGGAAGGACACATATCTAAATAGTGCACTAAACCTAAAAGGAAACGGGATGATTTATGGTTTAAGGATAAAGTGTTGCTGGTTCAAGCTCAAGCAAATGGTCAAATTCTACATGAGGAAGAGCTAGCATTTTTGACAAATCCAGGAATTGCAGAAGGTCAAGCCACACAGACCGTCATTACTTACAATGCTTCTTATCAAGCTGATGATTTGGATGCATATGACTCTGATTGTGGTGAACTCAACACTGCCAAAGTTGCTCTCATGGCAAATTTATCTCATTATGGTTCAGATGCTCTCGCTGAGGTACACAATCATGATAATGTGGATAACAATATGATTAATCAAGCTGTGCAGGCGATGCCGTCTTCTGAACAGTCGAATGTTGTGAACCATTCAGAGACTAAAATAACCAGTGATAGCAATATCATTCCTTATTCTCAGTATATGATTGAATCACAACATGAAGCTGTTCAGAATTCTAACTCTTCTGCACAACAAGTTGGGGGGCCAAATTTTTTTGGGAAAAATAACAAATTATACTGTGATTGAACAACTGTAAACCCGTAGTTAATTGTACCAAGATAAATTTGACAATAAAAAGTGTCAATGATACTGTAACTACTGAGCTTGAATATAGATATATGGAAATAGGTTAAAGTTTTCGATAAGAAATTGACAAATGTTGATTAACGAGTAATGATTTCGTTTAAGATCAAAGTGCACAGTCTGTTGAGATTGAATCATCTTAAACAAAACTCTTTCTGAACATTTAAAAGAAAAGGAATCTTTAATGCAAACAGTTACTCTTCTCAAAAATGATTTTAAGAAAGAAGAATCTAGGAACATTAATAGAGAGATTGCTTTAGAAAAGAGGATCAAACAGCTAGATAATATTGTTTTTAAAAGAGATCAATCTGCACAAACTGTTCACATGTTGACGAAACCTTAGTTTTTCTATGATCATACCACTAAACAAGCTCTAGATTTTCAAAATCCTTTCTATCTGAAGAAAGCTCAACAGTTGGAACCAAAGCTTTATGATGGTAATGTCATTAAGAATACTAGTGCTATTGTGATTCCTGACTCCGAAGAGACCCTAATGCTTGCTGAAGAGAGTCGTTCAAAAATGCTTTTAAAACAAAAGGATCCTATGATGTTAGAAAAGAAAGTTAATACTACACCAGTCGATTATGTTGTTCTTAACCAACTTTCTCAAGATTTTGAAACACGATTTGTTCCACAAACTGAATTATCTGCTGAACAAGCCTTTTGGTCTCAGAATTCTGTGAATTCTTCAGATCCCACTCTTTCTAGTAGACCCACCAAAGTTGAGGTTCCAAAAGAACTTCCTAAAGTCAGCATGGTTAATACGAGTTTAAAGAAACTTAAACACCATCTTGCTGGTTTTGACGTGGTTGTCAAAGAAAGAACCACGGCTACAGCTATCACTGAGGGCCCGTGGGGGTTCGAACATATAAAAGCTTGTTTTAGGGATAAAATAATTCCATTTGTAAAAGCTCTGAAGGACTTGTTCAACATATTCGATCAATATTTGATTGATGAACTTTCTGAAGTCCAAAATGTCTTTCATCAAATGGAACAGGCTGTGGAACAACATCATTTAGAGTCAAAAACATTTGTTTTTTTTTTTTTTTTTTTTTTTTTTTTTTTTTTTTTTTTTAAAGTTAAATGATCAAGTTTTGAACGAAAACGAACGACTCTTGGAACAAGTCATTAACAAAGATATTGTGAACATAATTATGAATTCTTCTGTGGATCATGCTTCTGTGAATGTGCATGAATGTGAAAAGTGTCTCAAACTTGAGACTGAGCTTCTCAATAAAAAGGATTTCATTGAAAAAGAAACTTACGATAAATTGTTCAGAAGTTTTACCACTCTTGAAAAACATTGCATCTCTTTAGAAGTTGACACTCAACTTAATCAAGAAATTTTTCAAAGGGACAATTTTGTTTCAAATCAAAGTGCTCCAAGTTTTGATCAATATTTTGAATTAAATGAATTGAAAGCTCAGTCGCAAGAGAAAGACACGGTCATAAAGAAGTTGAAAGAGAGAATTAATCTCTAAGTGGAAATATAAATGAGGATAAGGTCCAAGAATTGACTTTGAAGAGATTGAAATGATTTATTATTGCAATTGGATCATAGGTGTCAAAACCTTATTGCTAAGAATGAACTATTTGAAACAGACTTATAGAAACTTTATGACTCGCATTAAACCAGCACGTATTCGATCAAAATAATAATGTAATGTGTTAATTAATAAAGTCAATCAAAATTCTATGGAAATTTTTGATTTAAATGCAAAAATTTAGGAATAAGGCTTGACTGTAAGAGCTCTAAAGGATGAATTAAGGAAACTTAAAGGAAAAGATTTAGCTGATAATGTTGTTACCAAACACACTATTGATCCAGAAATGCTTAAGATTGATGTGGAATATTTAAACCCTAGATTGTTAAACAATAGGTCAGTTCACTCTGATAAAGGTATTATAAAACAATGAAAATATAATAATAGATATAGGATAATATTTTGAAGATAGAAATGCTTATCATTTCCAGTAGCCGGGAAATCTCAAACAAAATATGTTATAAATTTGACTCAGAGTAATTGATGATGTGCCTGCGCTCATGGAGGTTGCTAAGGCGATCGATACTCGCACTCTTCCATCCTTCCACTATCCGCGGAAAGACAACATATTTTAAAGATCATCACAGCCAAGTAAAATGCAATCAACATTCAACCGCCAAATGAAGTATAAGACTGATGTCTGCAAATATAAATGCAAAATGAAACAACATTTGTGGTTGCAACCATAGCCCAGCAGCACCAATAAGAAGTAAAATACAAATAAGAGTTATGGCATTCAATCTTATATTACGAGACTGTGAAGCTCTTATAAGACGACATATCATTTTGTAAACATTCCAGAATATCAGCCAAAGAAAAATACGGGACAGGGCTCAATTTGGCTCAGATTAATTAATGCAGTGGCTACGCTCGTGGAGGTTGCTGAGGCGAGCAATTCTCGCACTCTGCCATCCTTCCACTATCCGCGCCAACACGACATATTTGAAAGATCATCATAGCCAAGTAAATTGCAGTCGACATTCAACCCTAGCCCGGGTCAAGTTTCCTCGCCAAGTTACTTTGGCTACAATAATAATTCGATTAAGGTAACCCCGCCAAAATACCAGGCCTGCGTTGGTATCTTATGGCGAGAAAACTTACAAACGCATACAGTATAAATAGCATCATTTGAGGCAGCAAACGACGTTCTTTCCCTAAATTGAGATTTGAGAGAACATGATTTCTACAATACCAAATATGAGGATGTATGGTGTTCCTGATACTCTACATGGATCATTATATCCTTTCTCATGAAAGCGACTTGATCTTTTTATTGCACTGTATTCATTGATCACCAACAATAAAGTAACATCGGTAACCCAGTGGTTTAAAGAAACTTTTTCTCTTTAAATAGGACACTGAAAGTTCGACAATTTTTAAAAAATAGATAGAGCTTTAGATTTAAACAAAAATGCAATATTAGTACTCGAATTCTAAACAAAAATGTTTAAGGTACATTTTTGTATGTAAGGTCATTCAAACCTGAGATAAAGGTAACAGACATACCTTTGCGTTCTAAAGCACTCTAGATCCCAGAATCCCATTCGCCTTCACAATATTAAGTAACGTACATGAAACACCAAGGTTGGCTGAAAGCAACCGGTTAGTCTTCTTACTTTATCTACTCATATAAATTTTACAGTTCGTTTACCTATGCTATTTTTTTCCCTTTAAAATCTGCATCGACACACAGAAACTTACAACTAAGCATTTATAACATGTTACTATGGAATACCAAAGAAACACTTATATAAACCAACACCCAAGCCCCTAAGGGTTTGCTTTTTGTCGAAGAGGAACATTTATATCATACCGACAATGCATGAAATACATGTTTTTTAGTCTCATAATAACCTAAAAAGTTGAGCATAACTTGATAAAACAATGCATACATAAATTTGTAGCATACTCGTGAATGAGTTATAAAAGTATGTCACACTGGAAAGCAAATAGCAAAAAGCTTCAAACCTTACCTCTGGCTAGTAACTGGTGCGATATGCCTTTACCTCTATTAGTTGGTTACTCGTGCACATTAAGCTCCTGAACAACAAAATTTGCGAACACTTACAACTCAAACTTTAATTATCCACATGATTTCTTATAACACGAAACACACCCCTGCAATTTTTATTTCCAATACACAAACTCATACAACATAACTCATTCCAAATAACAATTTTCGGACAAATAAATCCTCCAATTCCAATGCACCAAGAAAAACAATTAAACAAGAGGCAGCCATAAATCCCTTCTAGCATTAAATAGCTCTTAAAGAACCAAATATCTAAGACATATTAAAAATAAAATACCCTCTAACAAAAAAGAAACAGTCTAACTTCCTGTATAAGTCTGGACATGAATCCAATTTCGTTTTTTTAGTATAGCACTTCATCACAATGAGAACACCATACAATCAATTAAACATCTAGACCTAAACTTATAAGGACACAGTCTACTCGTACACAGTTAGACAAAGCAAATGGTACTAACCTTCTGAATCCATCACAACATCGGTAGGATATTAGGTATGCTGAGTAATGCGTACATGTGACTGGAGAAGATGAGTCATATGTCTTCGTTCTTGAATGTTAATGACAAGTACGCGAGACGGTTACATAGCATTGCATCACGGAGGTGATCATATGGCCATCCTTCTTTTAGTTTTGGATATTTTCTAGCGTGACGCCACTGGTTACGGTCCTACAAATTGGCAGTGGCGAGCGAGTAAGCAATGCTCTACAGATGAACATTTGCTAACTGCACATCTCTTAACTCTAATGATTATATAGTATAATATTGAGTTGTCCTCCTCATACGGCTCTTTTAAATACGTGTCATACAAGAAGACCTAAACAGTTTCATAATCCACGTGGGACAGCGACTTGCATGTGAAGATTATAACTTTCCTTTTAGCTGCTTCTAGATAA
Source organism: Tanacetum coccineum (assembly GCA_026074375.1). Classification (NCBI taxonomy): domain Eukaryota; kingdom Viridiplantae; phylum Streptophyta; class Magnoliopsida; order Asterales; family Asteraceae; genus Tanacetum; species Tanacetum coccineum. Next base: position 24,414 of record BQNB010071322.1, on the reverse strand, counting down.
AACCGCTGTCCACATAAACCATATCCCAAAATAAAGGGTTGCGTCATAGTGATTAATGTACTTTTTTGTTATCTATGTGAGATATTTTGAGGACAAGTTTCTCCCTACATACTAAGACGCGCTGAATCTTGACATCAAATTCTCATTTCATTACAATTATAAAAATAAGACAAGATTTCCAAGATTAACTAACTATAACAGAAAAACCAAGCATACTGTGCATAAATTGGTATTCTAAAACACTCTCACATGCATTCGATCTAATTATTTAATTGAATGAACTAATACTGAATCACAAAATGCTCTATCATCAAATGGTAACATGCTATGGAACGAACATATGGTTAGGAAGTCCAAAATGTTTGAAGTTAAAAAGAAATCAAGTTTTAAAAAGTGCCAAGAAACGAACAGACTAATGTGTGGAAACAAGTCAATAGCAAAGATATAGTGAAGCAGTTATAGTATAATATCGTAAGTGTATAATGCTAATGTGAATGTGGCATGAATGGTGAAAAGTGTCTAAAAAAAAAACTTGAGACTGACGCATTCTCAAAAAACAAAAAGGGAATTCATTGATAAAGAGACTAACGATAAATTGTAATCAAGCAAAAGTTTGACAACGTCTTGAAAAACATTAGCAATCACTTTAAAGTTGACACTTACGAAACTATGACGATACAAACTATAATTAATGAAATTTTTTTCAAAGGGGACAATTCTGTAACTACAATCAAAGTGCTACCCAAAAGTTTGATTAAAAACTTTTAATTGAAAAGAATGAAAACATGCCATCAGACATTAAGAAAAAGACCTAACTGTTATAAGAAAGTTGAAAGGAGAGGAATTAAATCTTTAAGAGAAAATATGAGAATGGTGATAAAGGTCAAGCAGGACACAGAAGAGATTGAAAACAGAACAATAAGTGTGCCTTAGTTATCATAGTGGGAGTCAAAGCTTTAATTTCAGAAAATGAACAAATTGAAACAAACCCAAAAGCAGGACCTATATGACTCGATCAGAAACCAACACGTTATCGGAGTCAAAAGAACAATGTGTATGCGTTTATGACTCGATCAAACCAACACGTGTTCGATCAAAAGAACAATGTGATGCGTTAATTAATCAAGTCAATCAAAAGTCTGTGGAAATCTCTAATTTAAATACAAGTCTTCAGGAAAAAGTTTTGGTCATTACAGCTCTCAAGAATGAATTAAGGAAACTTAAGGGAAAAGATTTAGCTGATAATGTTGTCACCAAAAACACCATTACACCAGAAATGCTTAAGATTGATGTGGAACCAATAGCCCCTAAATTGTTGAACAGTAGGACATCTCACTCTTACTACCTTAGGCACACTCAAGAACAAGCTGTGATTCTTAGGGAAGTAGTTGAACAAGGAAAATTATAAAATCCTCTAAATAATCCCTTAGACTCTACTTGTAAGTATACCAAATGAATTCAGGAGTTGCTTATAATAATCAGACAAACCTGCCCTAGCATCAACAATTAAAGTGACAAATTAGTGGCTGTGACCCTAAAGAATAAGAACAAAAGAGTTAGATTCACTGAGCCCGTCACATCCTCAGGAAACACAAACACAAAAATAGCCTCTTCATCAAACCTAGTTTCTAACAAACCTATGATGTCTTCTACAGGAGTAAAACCGTCTAATAGTGCTAACGGATCATAGCCTTCAGGCAATACAAAGAAAGATAAGATTCAACAAACACCAAGTAGTACTCAGAAGAATAAAGTAGAAGCCCACTCTAGGACAGTTAAATCTAGTTTGAAAAATAAGAATTGTGTTATGAAACCCAACGGAACTACAAATGTGCAGCATTCCAAGCTTAATGTGAATTCTAAATTTCTATGTGTTAAGTGTAATGGTTGCATGCTTTCTGCTAATCATGATTTGTGTGTTCTTGATTTTATCAATGATGTGAATGCTCGTGCTAAATCTAAATCTGTTAAGAAAAGTTCAAAGAGAAAAGTTTAGAAACCAACAAGAAAGGTGTTCACAAATATTAGATACACTTAGAGACCTACTGGTCGGACCTTCACTATAGTAGGAAATGCGTGCCCTTTAATTAGGATTACCAGAACTGCTGAAGTGCCCCTTAAGAAACCAACTACTCTAGAAACTGATACATCTAAGCCTGTAGTAACATTGGCTTAGTCTAGGAAATCTAAAACTAATGTTCCCGTTAGCAAACCTAAGATTATTAAATCTATATCTGCTAACGACAAGGAACCTAGTAAATCTTAGGGATCTCATAATTTCAATGTTCCATCTTCCTGCCTCTAGAATGAATACAGGTCGTCCAAAATTAATCTATGTATTTGGGGCTCTAGCTACTCCAAAGCATATTGACGGAGATCGTCTCAATCAACCAATTTCGTCCAATAAATTTTTAGGGTACTTTAAAATTCGGAAAATAACACGTGGCAAAGATATTGGGATTATGGTGATTATCATATGGTAATGTTACTGATCTCAAGGTTTACTACGTGAAAGGACTTGGACATAACTTGTTCTCCATTGGGTAATTTGTGAATGAACCTTGAAGTTACTTTTTTCGTCAACCACACCTACTTCACTTCGTAATCTAGATGTGTTGATCTATTGTCATAGATTTCGAGGCAATAATTTGTATTACACTGTCTCTGGAGATATGATGGAGTCCTATCCTATATTCTCTCTATCAAAGTCCTCAAAGACTAAGTTTTGGCTATGCTCTCCACGTAGGTCTCATCTGAACTTTGGTGTTATCAACCCATTTAGTCTTGACACGGTATCTGTGGGAGTCCTCACTATGCTTAAAATTTGAAAAATGCGACCATTTGTGTTCTGCGTGTACAATAGGCAAAAAGCAAGAATAAATCCTAAAACCTAAATCTGAAGTACCCCCCACTACCTCATTGTCTCACAACTCTATCTTTTGCACAGGGATCTTTTGTGGCCCAATGCGTGTCACAAGTGTTAATGGGAACGAAGTACACCTCGTCATTGTCGATGATTCTACATACGATTTTACCATGGGTAATAACAAATAAAAAATCATATAAATAAATAAAAAATTAACATAAATATAAAATTGTGCCGTTAAGTGTCAAAAAGATGCAGCTCCTATATTTCATATTAAGGTAAAAAAAAATTTTCGTCAAGATGATTCAACTACGGTTAAGGCACCTGTCCGACGAATCAGAATAGATAATAGAACTGAATTTGTTAATCAAACTTTGCGTGAATATTATGATAAGGTTGGCATCTCTCATGAAACATCTGTTGCTCGCTCTCCACAGCAAAATGGTTTCGTTGAAAGATGTAATTGTACGCTAATTGAAGCTGCCCGCACAATGTTAATTTATGCAAAAGCTCCGTTATTCTTGTGGGCAAAAGGAGTTGCTACCGCATGTTACACCCAAAATCGTTCCATCATACATCTTCGTTACGACAAAACACCATATGAGCTTTTACATGACAAACTTCCCGACTTATCTTTTCTCCATGTATTTGGTGCACTTTGTTATCCGAAAAACGATAGCGAGAACTTAGGCAAGTTACAAACGAAAGCTAATATTGGTATTTTCATTGGCTACGCACCCACAAAGAAAGCATTTTGAATTTACAACCAACGTACCAGACGAATCATTGAGACAATTCATGTAGATTTTGTTGAGCTGACATATATGGCTTCTAAACATAGCAGTTTAGAACCCGCACTTCATGAAATGACTCATGTAATAATCAGTTCATGACTCATGCCAAACCCTCCTCCTTCAATACCATTTGCACCACCTCCAAGAACTGATTGGGATCTTTTGTTTCAACCACTATTTGATGAATTACTCAACCCTCCATCAAGTGTTGATCACCCAGCCCCTGAAGTCATTGCTCTCAATTGCGAAAGTATAGTGCTCTAGATCCGACTGCCTTACCGGTTAAACTTCCTAACAACTGTTGACCAAGATGCACATCACCTAGTAATCTCATAAAAACACCCAAACTCAATCTCTGTCATTTATAACGTGTTGAAGATGAGATCACGATTAGATGTTGCTCACATGGAATAAAGATCTATTCTTGGCATTTTTATTCCAGAAATGATTCTGAAGACATCTCTTCTTCGGACGTTTTTCCCACCATGGTACTCACTGCTGCTCTTATCATATCACGTTACCAAAGGCCAAGGAATATCCTTTAGACAACATCATCGGGGAACTCGAAAGACCTGTTTCCATAAGACTCCAACTACATGAACAAGCCTTATTTTGTTACTATGATGCTTTTCTTTTGTTAGTTGAACCAAAGAACTATAAAGACGCATTAACTCAAGAATGTTACATTGAAGCAATGCAAGAGGAGCTTAATGAATTTGTACGTCTTGAAGTCTGAGAAGTCATTCCTTGTCCAGATAAAGTGATGGTCATTACTTTAAAATGGATTTATAAGGTGAAACTTGATGAAGTAGGAGGAATTCTAAAAAACAAGGCTCGATTGGTTGCTCGTGGTTACCGTCAAGAAGAGGGAATTGGTTTTGAGGAATCTTTTGCTCTAGTGGCTAGACTTGATGCTATTCGAATTTTCCTCTCATATGCTGCTTACATGAATATGATCGTCTACCAAATGGATGTTAAGACGACATTTTTGAATGACATTCTGTGCGAAGAAGTTTATGTCAGCCAACCGGACTGGTTTATGGATCAAGACAATCCGAATCATGTGTACAAGCTTAAGAATGCTCTCTATGGGTTAAAATAAGCTCCTTGCACGTGGTACGATCTATTGTCAAAGTTTCTACTCTCTTAGGAGTTCTCTAAAGGAACCGTGGATCCCACATTGTTCATCAGAAGACAAGGCAAAGATATTCTTTTTAAACCAGTCTAAATATGCTCTAGAATCTTTGAAAAAATATGGTATGGAATCTAGTAACCCCGTGGATACTCCCATGGTGAAGAAATCCAAACTGAATGAAGATACGCAAGGGAAAGCCGTTGACCCTACACACTATCGTGGAATGATTGGCACCCTTATGTATCTCACAGCCAATAGACTAGACCTAACATTTGCTGTATGCATGTGTGCCCGGTAGTAGGCAAAGCCTACCAAAAAGCACTTACATGCTGTAAAAAGAATCTTTAAATACCTAAGAGGAACCGTTAATAGGGAACTCTAGTATCCAAAGGATTCTTCTATTGCTCTAACAACTTATGCAGACGCTGATCATGGTTGCCAAGATACTAGACGAAGAACATCTGGAAGTATGCAATTATTGGGAGACAGACTTGTTAGCTGGTCATCAAAAAGGCTAGAAAAAGCGCTGTGAATATCTAGTACAAAAGTGGAAGATATTACATTGTCTGGATGTTGTGATCAAGTCCTTTGGGATGAGATCACAGCTTACGACTATGGCCTTGGGTTCAAATAAAATTCTAATGTATGTGATAACAAAAAGCGCTATTTGCCTTATGCTGCAACTATTGTTCAACTTTCTCGATCATAACATATTACATCTGATTCTACTTCTAACAATAAGCAAGTTGAGAACGGAGTAGTAGAGCTTTACTTTGTCAATACAGAGTATCAGCTATCGGACATCTTCACTAAAGCCCTTGGCAGAGAAAGAATTGAATTTCTTATCAACAAGCTGGGAATGTGAAGTTTTACGCCGGAGACCCTAAAACAATTGGCAGATGAAGCAGAAGAATAGTGTTGGTACCTATTCAAATATCCTGTATATAATATGTATATATATTAAAAACCAAAATGATTTTTTATTTTCAGAAAACCTTTATAAAAACAAAATACAAAAATATAAAATCTTTAAAACCAAAAAAATTAAAAAATGAGAAAAATATAAAAAGAGGTAATAATGGCATGTCTTCTGAAAATCGATAGCATTTACGGTCTTAGAAATGTCTTTTAATAATGATACGAGGCTGTAAATGTAGTTCGAGCAGAAGTTCAAAAGTTTTCAAAACATGCCAAAAAATGACTTGGTATTATTTCCGATAGCAACCCGGTCATTATTTTAAAGGCAAGTATTTCAAAAAGAAAACTTGACCTCATAACGGGAATTTATTCTCGGGCATGGTCTACTTTATGACCATGCAAAGGCTTGTGTTTACTTTGCAACACAACCCATGCTTTCTTTATACCATAAGTGTACGTGTCAATGCGCTTATGTGTTAAAATAAGAGAAATCTTATTTCATGGTGTTTGTTTTTCAAAAATAAAACATTAAGTCATCAGAAAATGCTTTTCAAAGACATTCTACTTCTCAAACAACGACTACTGCTCTTTAAATAGAAAACGAGTCATTCTTTGAGGGGGAGAAAATGTCAAATATCTTCTTCAGAAAGTCATTTGATAAAAGGAATAAAGGTTTATAAACAATAATGGAATATCATGTTTAAGGAAAGTTAATTAAGTTTAGCTTATGTATGCCTGTGGTGTTGTGGTAGATGAGTGGGGGCATGTTATTTGTTTATTCCTTAGGAAAGAATATGTGCAAATTTAAGTTGTTAGGTAACCAGATATGTAGTTTTTTTTAAAACTTCAGGGATATGATTTTTGTGCCAATGTGTTAAATTAAAATGCCTAAATAAACTTATAAATGAAAAGTGTATAGGTATTTAAAGTTTGTCTTTTGAGGCTGTGGAGAGGGAGAATAGGCGAATTTGTTGCACCCCAAAACAAATATTGTCTTTTACAACAATACCACACCTTTTTTCCCCGGGTTTTTTTTTTTTTTTAACACACACAAACACAACACTTATAATTTTTTATTTCCTCTCTCACAAAACCAAATCGTCATCTCCTCCAACTCGATTCCTGTCATTTTTGTGCTTAAGGAATAACTAAAACTTTGATCCCTAACAACTCTATTTGATACTACATTTTGAAAAGAAAAGAATTTTCATTTTTTTTTCCAAGGTTTTTAAGATCGAAAACCCTAAAAATCAAATTAGGGTTCTTTAAAATTAAAACTGAATGAAAACGAAAATTGATAGAGGGGTTTTGTTTATATTAGGGTGATAATGACTCGTGTATAACAGTTTTTAATAGAGATAGCTATTAAGTGAGATATGCTTGATTTTGTATGTCAAAAATGTGTGTTTTTGAGTTTTAGTAGGAAAAGTTTGTGGGTTTTATGTAGATATGTGTTAAATGCTCTCTTGAATACAAATGTCCTTTGAAATCCATATCTTTTATGTTTGTTCTTGGGTGTGAATTGATTTTAGGTGCTATATGCTCGTTTGTGTTATTGTTTGTTGATTCTGAGTTTGTAAAGATGCAAAAAAGGTTTATATGAATACCATGATGCTATTTGTTTGAATTTTGAAGTTTGTAGCTATTGTTTTTGCAACATCTCTTGAATTCTAGAATCGGATTTTTGTTATTGTTAAGTATAAACTGGAATCGCAGTGGTCCTTAGGATTAACCAGACTGCAGGGAGGTCATAGGTATAACCAGACTCGCAGTTTTTTTATGATCGAAACTCGCAGTAGTGAGCCTGTTCTATAGTAGTTCATGACATATGGACTAGCAGTTAGTTGTTTTTCTTTTTTTTATATTGGTGACCGGAATAATTCGCATTCAGAGTTTTTCTTTTTTTTAATGTGACCGGAACATTATGAGAAGTCCGGAAAAGTTGCACGAAGAAGGAGTTTTAGTAAGAGAAGTAGAGAGAAGAAGAGTTCAGAGAAGGAGAGAGGGAGAGTAGAGTTCTAGAGAGGAGGAGAGGGAGTTATGAGTTAATTAGTACTTTTTTAACGGAAACTCGCAATAATTTTTGGTATTGACGGAAACTCATAGTTTTTCAATAGTGATCGAATTCGTAGTTTATCAATAGTGACCAGACTCTCAGTTTTTAATATTAACCGGATTCACAGTTCTTAGACTTAACCGAACTCACAGTTTTAGCTATTGACTGGACTAGCAGTTTTCAATAGTGATCGAATTCGCAATTTTTCAATAGTGACCGAACTCGCAGTTGTCTATATTGACCGGATTTGCAGTTTACACTTAACTATCAAGATTTACAATTATAATTAAAGGAAACAAAAGGTTAAACACTTAGATTCTAATCAAGAGGTAACTTAAAACTTGTTTTAGGTAGCAAATTTAAAATTGGTTATCTTTGAAATCTATCAGTTTTTTTAAAATATCTAATCAAGTTTTTTAAAATTGGCTTTCTTCTTCTCTCACTTAACTAGTGTAACTTAAAAAAAAAGACCTAGCGTTTTAATCTAACTCACTTAACTAGTTTAGATTTATGAAACTAGAAGATTCCTTAGGATAGTCTAGTTAAATGTTTACAAATGTTTTTTTGCCAATCATATAACACATTAGCTAAAAATTCAGTCTCGCTTTTCATGATTAGTTCTCCTATATGTGTCCAAATCCCTTAAGTGCCATATCTTGTGGAAAAGGTTCTCTATAGGTTGTCTTATATAAATTTGTTTATATTTAAACTGTATTGATCGTCTTTACTTAGCAGTACTATGAGTATCACAAAAAGAAAACATCAAGCCTTGATGATTGCTCTTGTTCCTTGAGGAGAACAACGTCTTTCTAAGGATTGGGAATTGTAACTACAGATTGTCACCACGTTATGCCCAAAGGAACTACTTTTTTAAAGTTGCTTTGGAGGTTCTTCTCTTCACCCCTTTTTTATCAGCCCTTCTTGAATCTATGCAAGTGTTCCTTGCCATCTACATTGCGATGAATTCTGGGCTTATGTTTCCTATCTAAGCACTGCATCAATATCAAGTTCCGAACAAAAAGAATCATTTCTTTTGTTTTGGAAACTTGCAAGGAGATGGAGATTATGACCTCCGATTGCCCAATTCTTCCTGGCCTGAAAGCAAAGAAATAATAGTCCTCCATTTTGAAAAGAAATCCTTGCTTTTCCATAAGAGGGAAACTTGGTTACTCCAGAGATACATTCTAAGTCACTTCTTGCTGATTGTCAAGGTTGGATACTTACATCAACCTTGACGAACTATTCTTGGACCCATCATCAACAAATTGTCTCAGTTGAGTGTTTTGGTTTAAAGTAAACTAGACTTGAATTTCTGCTTTGTCTTATCGGGCTCAAATCATGTGGGGTATGTATTACTAGAAGAATGTTGACTATGTCTACCTTCTATAGGAAGACTTAGTCTATCAAATCGAAAACAAAGAGGCAAAGAAGAACAAAGACATGTACTATCCAAGATTCACCCAAAGTCATTATCAAACCACTTCATGTCAAAGATCAATCATTTTAAGAAGAGAAAACAAGGTTGGTCTGGCACATGGGCTAAGATGACCCTCTTTCCTCACCACAAAGAGATTCATCCCCAGCATGAAAAAACATGTTCAAAGTACAGTTGCCATACCTTCCTGATACTCTAACCAATCAAGCAATGAAGGAGTCGGATGCGTACAAGACTTACCTTGATTTTGCTACTGGAAAGGTGATTCCAAAACCAAAGTATGTACGGAGATCGACCAAGGAGAAGACTGAGCAAGCCCCTATAGCTTCTCCAGGTAAAAGACTCAAAGCTATAGCTAAGGTGGCTAAATCAGGAAAGAAGAAGCTACTACATAAGGATTGGAGACTTTATCAGAAATTGCATTGTCTAGAGGCCTGAAACTGTGAAATAATTGTCACCAAAAAAAAAGAAAGCAAGGATAGACTTTCATAGCTCTCATGCCAGTGGTTCAGGTGCAAATGAAAGAACTGGTGTTTCACCAGGGGTTCCCGATGTACCTACATATGGATCGGAAGATGAACAGATTTCTTGGAAGTCCTATATAAGTGACGAGGATCACATTGATGATGATAAGTAAGCTGAGTAAAGACGATGATGGACTAATGCTAAGTATATTGAAGATGATGATGATGATGATAATGAAAAGACTGAAATCAGAAATGATGGTGATGACTTTGTTCATCCTAAGTTCTCCACTCATGATTGAAGAAGAAATACAAGATGGAAGAAGATAAAGAAGAAGAGTTGTCTGATGATGAAGCATATGATTGAAGTTACTCAAGGGTGGCAGCCAATGTTGAGGAAAAGAAAAGATGGACTTGAAGGGAAAGAAAAAAAAAATAAAAAGACCCAATATAAGGACCAAATGAAGCGTGGACGAAATTAACGATATTGAATTATTACCATTAATAAGTGTTAGTTTAGTGACGGCTGTAAACATCAATCTGGAAAAGAAGAGTGATGAGGAAAGAAGAAAAGAGAGGAAGAAGAAGTAAGAAGAGTTAGATGACAAAGAGTGAGATACTGAAATATGACTGATGCTCCAAATCAAAACTTAATGTTCATGCTACATCATCGCAATTAGAATTTAGAAAACACTATGTGATATTAACCGTTTGTCACTCTGGGTTCAACCTACAGAGTTTCTTCTATATCATCAGGCTTTATTTCCAACATGCTCAACCCTAATCCAAATACAAGTATTGACTCCATTCTAAATCTAAACACTGAGTCAACTTCTCTGGTAGATGTTCCCGTCACTAATAATGCTGAAATGCCTCCTTCATCTGTAACAACACTTCCTCCACCACCTATTCCTCTCATTCAAACTCTGCAAACAAACACCAGTTTCCACCCTTAAACAATTATTCAAGTTTACATCCCTACAAAATCTTCCTTACCTTTGGGTTCTTTATTCAAGTATTATAGAAGTGTAAAGCTTTAGATGATGACTTCTCAAAATTTAAAGCAAACACAAACCTATTTGCTTATAAGTGTTTCATCAGTCCTTCCGGTTTATTTGATGATAACTACCTTGCCAACAAGATGAATGAAGCTGTAAAAGCAGCTGTTCAACTACGTTCAGACAGACTTAAAGATGAAGCTCAAGCTTGGAATGATGGGATAATGTGAGAAAAATGAAAGACTTCATCAATAAATTTGGATGATATGAAATTGAAAAAATTTAAAGAAGATCATTCAAGGAGCAAGTCAAAGTACATGTTTTAAAGAAATTAAAGAACCAAGGTTCCATGATTTTTGCCGAGGAAATTGAAGAAATAGTTATTAGAACTAGTAAATTCTGAAACAACCTTGAAGCTGAAGTTATTTTGTCTCATTGATCCAATGAAGGGAAATTTTTAATAGGACATACCATTCTTGTTTGTTTTTTTTTTCTGTTTGTTTTTTTTTGTTGTTTGTTGAGTTGTAGCGGTGTTGTAGCGGCGTTGTTGTATTGTGGTTTCTGTATCGGCCCTTAAACCCTATCTGTGAACTTTTGAGTTTGAGGAAGACTTCTCTTTTAGAAGTTAAACCATGCTGTAGCGGCTAACCTATCTGAACTTGAGTTGAAGAAGATTCTCATAGATAAAATAAAGAATAACAAATCAATCGACAGATCAGTTCAACAGAAAACTCTCTACAAAGCATTGGTTGACACTTATGAAACTGACAAAGACATCCTTGAAACATATGAAGATACTATCATGTTTAAAAGAAGTTGAGATGATGATGATGAAGATGAAGAACCCTCCGCTGGATCAAACCGGGGGTCCAAGAGAAGAAGAGCTAGAAAAGAACCTGAGTCATCTAGTGCACCAAAGGAGAAGACTTCCAAGTCAACTGGCAAGTCAAAAGAGGGGTCCAGATCTCATCAAGCAGAGGAGCCAACACACACTGTTGAAGATTTGGAAGAACCCGCACATCAGGAGTTCAATACAGGATTTACTGAAGATCAACCTGTTGATGAGACCACTCAGCTTCCTAATTGGTTTCAGAAACCAGCAAAACCTCCAACTCCCGACCATGATTAGAACAAGACTTTGCCTGCTGTTCATGGACCAATTCAACCTTGGATAAGCACTATGGCTTGGAATGAAGATCCTCGTGAGTCATTTAATGAACTGATAGACACTCCTCTAGACTTCTCAGTATTCGTGATGAATCAGCTCAAAGTTGATACTCTGACTCCTGAATTATTAGTCGGTCTAACATTCAAGTTAATGAAAGGCTCGTGCAAGAGTCTGGTGGAACTTGAATACTTCCTTGAAGAAGTCTGCAAAGCAACTACTGATCAACTAGACTGGAACAACCCTGAAGGACAGCAATATCCACATGATCTGCACAAACCCTTACCATTGATACCTAATTCACGAGGTCGTCGAGTAATACCTTTTGATCACTTCATCAACAACGACCTTGCGTATTTAAGTGGTGGTGTCTCAAGCTGAACCTATACCACCTCAGTGACGAAGACAAAGGCTGCAGATTATGGACACATCAAATAGATTGAAGACTTGGTCCCAAAGACCATGTGGAGTCAAGTGCCGATTGTCTATGACAAACATGCACTCTAGGATACCTCTCACTGGGGCGAAAACGTCAACAATTCTATGGATTTGCAGTAAATAGGGAATCTGCTCGTGATGTCTACTCTAGATACAGAATCATTGCTATTACAAAGCTTACGATTGTCGAATGGCATAATTACAAACATTTGGACTGGATCGCTGTTCGTAGAGATGACGACAAGCTGTATACATTCAAAGAAGGCGATTACAAGAGACTTCGACTTCAAGACATCGAAGACATGCTGCTTCTTCTAGTTCAAGGCAAGCTGAAAAATCTCACTATTGAGGAACGTCTAGCCTTGAGTGTTTCCTTGCGAATGTTTACAAGAAGCATTGTTATCAAAAGGCGTGTATAAGATCTTTAATTAGGTGTCTAAAGTTACCAAAAGAAGCCCAACCTCACAAAGTCAGATACATATAGATCAGATCTCAAAGGAAAGTCAACATATACAGCATACTCCAATCCCAGAGGTTTCATATATTAGAACAAAGACAAGATGAACAGATTGATGGTATTGATGAATTACACAAGTTTAGTGACGGTACACTCGATGATGTTCAGACTGCTCTTAAGGATCATTTGAAAGGGATTAGGATGGAGAAGAGACGATGGAGTCCACAAGACAAGAGGAGAGCTCGGGTGATGATAAGTGCCATTGACAGAAAGCTCAGAGATCGAAGGTTGATGCGCAGCTTGGAGAAGTTTGTAGGAGGAAGACCGTACGGGGGAGACCTTCGGCTGCTCGAAAGGACCATATGATTTATCATATGTTGTCCTCATCTTTATAAGGTCAATCCTAGTACATAATAAACATGTGAATATGTATATATGTAGTGTAGACTTATGGTGATAATAAGGAGTGCTCGAGTACAAAATTTTCAAGAATTTCTTAGTAAATTCAAAATTTTCAAATTATTATACTCAACACTGTCTTACATATCCCTCATAATTTGAGGGGGAGCATTAAAATGTTCCTATAAGTTATTCTGTAACATTTTGTCCCTGGATGTTTAATCAATTGATATCCAAAATATCAAGGGATTAACATTTTGGATAAGGGGAGAAAATGTGATTAAACTGAATCTAACTTGTATCGAAATGTGATCATATAAAATAGACTCAGTACACTCTACACTTAGCATGTACTACGATATCGATGCACATGTTAAGGGGGAGCTTTTAGTGATAATGAAAAACTCTCAAAGTGTAAATCTTTTTGATATTTATATCAAACACTTTGATTGAATTTTCAATGGTTTTGAAGGATTGTGATGGAATACCCAAAAGACCGGCCATGTTCTTAAATTTATGGAGATATAAGGTGGTTAGGCATAGGTATTCAAATCCCATGATCCAGCCTGAACCGGAGGGATCTACCCAGGGATATCCACTAGTTAGTGTAGAAGTCCGTAGGTATGATAAAAGGAGAAAAAGTGAGAAAAGGGAATAATGCCGACTGAGATGGAGCTAACACTGGAACAAACCCAACAAGGTGTTAGTTATGAAGTCTCGGTAAGCATTGAAGGGGTTGAAGAATGAAAAAGAAATGTAAGGATAAAGGGTGTAAAGAAAGAAGCCCTCCATACACTTAGGCAGAAACCGGGTCAATACATAAACTGTCGGAAACACTAAGGTGTTGTCTGACATTGAAGACTGTCATGGACCCAGTGACGCTATGCACAACCCTCCCTAGCCACTCAAGGTCTCTCAAAAGACTCTTGTTTCATTTCTCACAGAGATTACACGCATTTCTATCGACTTTCTCACTCCGAGTTAGTTGATATTGAAAAGGTGGCAGTCTGCTCCAGCCTCTGATCACTAAAATCAAAGTGCACTATTGAGTCTAGAGCCAAAAGAGATCATCCATAAATCTCATTAGGACACTTGTCAAATTCTGCTTGCTAAGTCACACAATGTGAATTATTTTGCTTGCTAAGGTAACTAAATTCGTGTTTTTCAAGTTTATTGTAAGAGGCTCTACGCATTTTCCTTTTTTGTGTCCTGAACTTCTGAGTGAATTCATTTCAAAGTTGGAAAGATGGAATCCTGCTTGAAGCCAACATCAATCAAGATACATGGTAGGTAAACTTGTGCGTTTCTATACAATTCAAACCTGACAACCAGAAAGAAATGAAGGTGGCGATTCTATAAGAATCAAACTTGTGCCAGGATTTGAATGGACGATTGAATGAGGATGGTTTGATTATGATGTTCAACGGCGCGAGGGGGGATCATTACCTCGGGTGATTTTGGGGGTCTCAGGGGGTGGACTTGTTGGGACTTAGCGTGTGGGGCGATGGCGCTTGCAACGATGTTAGTGAGGTTCGCAAATTAGGGGCTCGCGGTGCGGGATGGGGCGGGGTGTAGGGGGCGTTGTCGGTGTTATGGCGGTGGGGGGGTTGTTTGCGTGATTAGGTGGCAGGTTTGTGGAGTGATAGGCATCGAGGGTTTGAGTGGGCTTGTGTTTGGCGGGGTTTTGGGTTTTGAGTAGGTGAACTGGTGCGTTATGCTAGGTGGCGTTGGGGTTATCCTTTACATTGTTCTGTACTGTGCGTGGTATTTGAATCGTGGAGGACAACCAGCGGGTTGGAAGACTATTAGGGGAGGTTGGGATGAGTGTAGGTTATGAATGGGGGGGGTTGGGTTAAGTAGGCAAGCGGTCGATTATTGGCATGGACCTGTTAATAAGGCGAGTAAAACCGTAGACAAACAAAGACTAAGGACTAACAGGTTTGGAGTTGTACATGGTGGCTAGATTACCGACTTCGCTGATGTAGAACTGTACGTCTTGGAGTGTTTTTCGTAGGATGTTGGTATTAGTCTTGATTTCTATATGAAGTGTCCGTCAACTCTGTTATAGAACGTCTGTCTCGATGGGTAGAAGAGGTGAGGGAATGTTGTGCTTGTTTTTAGTTGACTAAGGGTTTGCGTGCCTTGTTTTACATCTTTCTAGTTGGGATGGGTGCAGGGAGGCCTTTTCGGATCTTGTGATCTTGTGGGCAGTTTCGTGTGGTTGCGGGGGGGTGGTTGGCTGTGAGCTTGTGCTACTGACGCGTAAGGTCATAGTTATAATGTTTTAGGATATCATTAGTCGAGCCCTTTAAGGCTAAGATTTATATACTAAAAGATTCATATGAGAAGTCATGGTGTTACGTGCTGTTACTTTATGACGGTTGCTTAGTTTGAGAGGTTTATAAATTTTGTAATATGATAGTGACCTCCCTCTTGGGGGAGATGGGTCGGTAATACATGAAATAGATATCGGTCTCTGCATGGTGTTATTTGTCTTATGCACGTTGGTGTTTTATCATTATGATATATGAGGTGGTGACGTGTACTTTGTCACAAGGCCACAGGGAAGTCTTTAGTAAAGCCCATGGCCGGCCTATGTATGTAGTATATATACCCTCTCCATGTCTTGGAGAGGGTGATTAGTTGTTTCATTTTCTCATTTCACACATATTATTATTATCTTCCATTCCATGTTTCTTTCTCTCTCTAGAAACTATCCAACCCACTTCTCTCTCTAGTTCTTGCATAATATCATTAAAGATTACTAGTATTCTTCAATGGGTCAAACCACCCGGAACATAAATAACACCATAATACCCTCTAATAAGGATTATTAAACGCACTAAACCATAAAACACATCAATTCTCATAAATTTACCACCGTCAACACGGTACATATTCTAATAAAACTGACATATGTCAAATAGTAGATGGAATAAATTAGAATAATCAAAACATAGAAAGGGCAAGGGTTACATTCTACCCCTTTTAAAGAGAATTTCGCCCTTGAAATTCAGCTACTACTAGCATTAAACAAATGCGGGTACTTAAGTCTCATTTGATCTTCACGCATGAATTCAGGTCCACGTTTTGAATTCCACCAAACCTTGACGATGGCAATCCTACTCCGCTTAAGCTTCTTGAACTCTCTCTCCAAGATTTCCACAGGTTCTTCTACAAAATTCAACTTAGCATTAACTAGGATATCATCCAAAGGTACTTGCAGTGTTGGATCAGCCAAACACTTCTTAAGGTTCGACAAGTGAAACATGTCATGAACACTATCAAGCTCTTCAAGTAAATCTAGCCTATAGGCCACTGGATCGATCCTCTCAATGATCTCAAATGGTCTAACGAACCTAGGTGCTAATTTCCCCTTCTTCCCAAAGCGTACTACACCTTTCTAAGGTGACACTTTGAGTAAGACATAATCACCAACACTGAACTCTAAGGGTTTTCTCTTCTTATCGGCATAGCTTTTCTAATGATCACGCGTAGCCTTAAGTCTATCCTTAATCTGCGAGATCTTCTCAGTGGTCTCTTGCACTAACTCAGGTCCTATCAACTGACCCTCTCCCACCTCTACCTACATAATCGGGGAATGACACTTTCTACCATACAAAGCCTCAAAAGGCGCACATCTCACACTAGAATGGTAACTGTTGTTATACGAAAACTCAAGTAATGGAAGATGAACATCCCAACTTCCCCTTAAGTCTTGGACGCATGCCCTCAGCATGTCTTCCAAGGTCTGAATGGTACACTCACTCTGACTATCGGTCTGAGGGTAGTAAGCCGTACTCATATATAACTTAGTTCCTAATGCCTCTTGCATTGACTGCCAAAACCTTGATGTGAAACGACTATCACGATCAGATATGATCGAGATTGGCACACCATGTCTAGCAACGATCTCATTCAGATACAACCTTGCCAACTGTAGAATATAAGTAATCTTTAAACACATACACAAGTATAAAGAAATCTAGAGAGAGAAAGAGAGTGGGAGGTTGCTTCTAGTAAGAGAAAGTGAAAGATAATAATGTAAGATTAGTATGTGAAAAATGAAACAACCAACACCCTTTCCATCACATGGAAAGGGTATATATACTATGATATGGCCGGCCATTTAGCCTATCTAGTTTCTAAATATTACTTAATGAGCTATCTAACGATATTTATAGAAGTGACTAATACTTTTATATTCCTAACAATATCCCCCTAAGGGAGGTCACTCCATTTTACAAAAACTTAAACCTAGCATATTATGCTTTGTCTTTTGTCTTGTGCTCGTAGATTTGTTTTCTTGACTACATCTTGTGGATATGGCATAGTGATTCTTTGACTTAAGGCTTGAGCTTGTTCTGATAGGCTTGACTTATATGTGAACTTGAACTTCTTTGAGATCATCAACCAAACATAATCTCTTATTATCATCTTGTGATCTTGTCGCCGTCTTATGCACTTGTGACTTTTAGACCGACATGCTCATACTGTTCTTGTTTCTTGGTCTTAAAGGCTTGAATAAGACACCTTTCATGAAAATCTTTAACTATAACACTCCGTTACTTTGAGAAAGACATTCGGTATCAGAGTGACAGAAACTTCTTTGAAATTCTTTGACTTTAATACTTCGTCACTTCAAGAAAGACGTACGGTATCAAAGTAGCAGAAGTCTTGAAACATGTACTTGAGCTTTCATGATGTCTTTACTTTTGTCAGTCAAGTATGAGCATGTAGCATTGAATCTTGACTTGTCTTGATCCAATAACTGTGACCATCAGGATTTCCTGCATGAAAGGGTTAGTGATAATCAACAAGTATGGATGAAAGTGGCTTTGTCACTTCATCGAATACGGTTGTAATAACTACGATTCCCCGTTAATCAGTATAAATACTACCTGTGGTCAGGTGGAATTCCAAAGAATCTCCTTAACAGGGTTTCACAGCTGTACTAGCCGTTCTCATTACCAGAGCGTCTCAAAGCAGATAACACGGTAAGAGTGAACCGGTAAGTTACTATCTTCCTGATTAAGTCGTCAATTCGTGTTCAGCTTTCCTATGTCTAGATACCCTTGTGAGGCTTCCCATGGACATAAGATTGAAAATTGATTTAGCGAAATCAGTCGATGTGTCAAGATGCAAACGGTTTTTATGACACACCAACAGTTTTATCTTTTTCAAAATTCATCCGTCAATTTATAAGCTGGACCGAGTCGATATCCAGTATCACAAGTTTGATCCATATAGGATCTCACAAGTTACCTACCGCGGAGCTTGTTTAATGTTGGCTCTGGAAGGATTTCCATCGTCATTGTGAGTACTTTATTCACATATTCACAAGATTAATAATTACGAAAGAATGACCTGAAATGTAGTAGAACAAGATATGACGGAGTCATATTGTCCGTGTAAGTAGTCTGAGGTCTTCTTCGTATACTCTTCCACCAACGAACTTTTTTAGATTCTGCATTAAACTTCTTTGAAAGAGTTGCTTATCGATATCCTGGATCATAACACGAGCCCTTTGTTTGTCTAATCTACTCCATTTCCTTTTTGGCAGGTATTCCATCCTTATTCTCGAAGCAATATCATAAAGAGTAGTCCGAACATCATTGAGCGCACCATCACTGAATTTATGGAGTTCATCAGTACGCATCAATCTGTTTATGTTGTTCTAGTCCTTGTATATCACTCCTTGAGGGTCTGAATATGCAGTGTAAGTGGTTCTGTTCCTAATATTCGACCTGAATGTGTCTGGTTTGGTGAGGTTGAGCTTCTTTTGGTAACTTTCGACACCTAATTGAAGATCTTCCACCCGCTTTTGAATGACAATACGTCTGGTGAACATACGTAATGCCACATTCAAGTCATAATGTTTGTCTACTGTGAGATTGGTTAGCCTCTGTTGAACAAGTAGGAGTAACATGTCCTTGATGTCTTGTAGGAAAAGTTGTGAGAAATCACCTTCTTTAAACGTATATAGCTGCTAATCCTCTCTACGAACTTTAATCTCATCCAAGTGACCGTAGTCATACTTCTTACTTCTTCATAATCTTAAGTCTGGTAACTGCAATGATTCGTTTTCTGGAGTAGACATCCTCCATTGACTCCCTATTGCTTGCAAATCTGTAGAATCGTTGACGTTTGACACCCTAGTGTGAAGTACCCCAGTAGGTATGTTTGTCATATACCACCTTTACGGGACTCCATAGATTGGGAACCATGTCTTCAATCCATTTGATCTCATACGTAGCAGCCTTTGTCTTTGTAAAGGAAGTTGAGTATTTTCTGCTTAAACTTCCACCTTTCAAATATTCTAGGTCGTTGTTGATGAAGTAATCCTGAGGGATAGCTTGACGACCTCGATGATCTGGAATCAACGGAAGAGGCTTACGAAGATCGAACAGATACGGCTTGCCTTCAGGGTTATGCCAGTCAAGTCATTCAGTTGTAGCCTTGGAACATTCTTCAAAATGATACTCTAATTCTGTAAGACTCTTGTAGGTGCCTTTGAGTAGGTTGAATGCCGGTCCAACCAAAAGTTCTTAAGGCAGATTAGTAATGTTAAGCCGATTCATGACAAATGCTTTATTGGAGTATCCGTGAGCTTATCAAATGAAGTAGGAGGTTTTTCTGCACGAGCAGTGACACTAATCCAGGTTTGAGGTGGTCAAAAGTTAACATGTTATCTCTTATTCCAATCAGGATTAGGAGTCGGAGGTCGCTCAGGTTTTTTGAACCAGTCATTCTTGGGAGCAGCCTCATCCTCGAGTTGTTCATCATTGTTACTCGTGGCAAACTCTTGATTCTTTTGCACTCTGGAGTCATCAACTGTATGACTTGGCTGCCAGATGACTTATGATGAGATCGGGAGGTATCTTTAGAGGAGTTGATGACTTTCCTTCCTTTGACCTTAGATCTTTTTGTGACTCAGCTTCCTTGCTAGACTTCCTTCTTTTCATCTCCCGGTCTGATCTAGCGAAGAGGTCTTGATCTTTATCTTTATCATCTCGACTACTTTTCAATGTGAATACTTCACCATATGTATTAAAGTAATCTTTGTTAGTGTTATAAGACTCGACCAGTGCATCATAATGCTTCTTTTTATAATCAGCTCTAAGATGTGATTTGCTTTCCTCCATCTTATCTAGAAGAATCTTCGTGAGTTCATACTCTGAGAGAGATGCAACCGCCTCATAAGTAGACTTTGGTTGAGAGGAAGACTTTGCTAAGACAACAGCTTCTAATGATTTTGTGACATTTCGCTCAATCATAGGAGTTGCAAATTCTAAGACTGCTTTAGGAAGAATCTGAGGAAGTTGAGTATTGACTTCCTCTCTGATAATAGTTCTCACTGACGAGTCAACGAGATCTATATAATCCTATTTCTCAGCTTGAGCTTCTTTTCTACATTCTGCATTATGTGGCTGAATCGCTTTATGGATAGCTTCTCCTAGCTTGTTGTCCATGTAGCGATCTATAATAGCTGGAATTGAGGAGATGGCTTGAGCATACTGGTCAACTTACTTCATTTCTGACATATCTCTTTCCAAGTTGGTGACTCTATCGTTGAATCTGAATACTGATGCAAAGTCTAGAAGTGTAAGAAATGCGGTTGTTACTTCTGAAGCTGTTGGTGTAGGAGTTGGTGTTATTTGTTATGGAAGAGGATTGAAGAAATAAGGTGGTGGAGGAATAGTTGTTGGGATTACTATTATTGGTACGGTAAAAAGAGTAGATGTCTGACCGCTTGGTTCTTTATTACAAACTGTGGTGTCCATCAAGGAAGGAATCTCATTGTTAGCTGGAGAGACGTTCTCAAAGTTTAGAAGCTTCTCCGTGAAGTCGGATGAGACAGAATAACTTTGCATTACTCCACCCTGATCAACATCAGTCATTTCTACATCTTCTTGCCTTAAGTTCACATTTACATCTTTGTACAATTCCTCTCCATCATCAGACTCTTCTTCATTCTCCTCATCATCTACTTTATTAGTGAATTCATCAACATTTTCTTCTTCTTCTTCATGTTCTTCATTGAACTGATTTAGATTAGGAATCGTATCTCTGTCTGACTCAGTCCTTTCTTGATCACTAAAATCATCATCATCACCATCATTGTCATCATCATCATCATTTCCATCACTATCATCACCATCATCATTACCCTCATCATCTTTAGTATCATCTTTATCATCATCATCATCTTTGATGACGTACCCTCTTCTCCGGCTAGAAGGTCTCCCTTTCGAGCTTAAATGGGATCCTATTCCCAATTGTATTATGGGATCTTCGAATAGTTTCGAGTGGCGTAAAATCATCTTCAGGATGATTACATGTAAGGGAATCCGCCACACGAAGACCTATACCCTTCGCGGGAGGTCTTCAACGAAACTAGCGCAAAGGTCTGGCTAAGTCAAAACCCACGTTCTCCCTCTCTACTAAAGCTTTCCCGCCAAGGTAGAGATCGTGGTACATAGTTCCTGGAATCACCCCTTAAATCGTGGGACACCCCCACGTTCATCGGTATTAGTGCTAGGCCTCGTTCTATCTTTCACACCTATAAATAGATGGTAAGGTCTGCAGGTATGAT
>BQNB010071321.1:0-32809 GCA_026074375.1 Tanacetum coccineum | reverse complement strand
TCCTTTCACCCACACACCTATTAGTCTATCACCATTTTCAGTGATCACCGCTGAAACATATTACTATTCGCCTACGTACATGAATCTGAAGCCGTAATTGGTCAATCATTAACAAGATTAGTATGTGTATGGTTTAGTTATGTAGCCTACATGTCTATTACATCATCTATCTACATTGTTCTTCTTTTTCTTTCATTTAGATTGAACCGTCCGGTTTCCGATTCGGCGGTTCAAACCGGGTCGACGGACCGGCCAACACTCCGGTTCGCGGTTCAACCGGTTCGACTGGGCTGGTCGAACCGGGTTTTAAAACATTGGTTGAAGCTTTTAGATCTATATCAGATTGTAAGACTTAATATTCGAGTATATAATTAAGGGAGATGATTTGCACACCCTAAAAAGTTATTAGCACACTCAAAATGTGTGTTCTCTTGACATTTATACCCCTACATCATTTAGTGATTGTGCAAATATTAAGGGTATAATAGTCATGACACACATTTTGAGTGTGTCAATCACTTTTTAGAGTTTGCAAATCATTTCCCTATAATTAAGGAATATATATCTTTTAAGATAATTATGGAGTATATCTTAAATATGATATCATAGGTATCATATGATTTTACAACATATTATTATAGTTTTTCATAAAAGAAAACAAAATATGTGTTGGATCCGTTGGTAATCCTTGTTGCATCTTAACCATAGGTCATGAGTTCAAACCTTGCCAATGCTATATTTTTTTAAACCCGAATTTATTTCAAAAAACAATTTCATTTAAAAAACGAAAATTGTTTAAAAAAACGAAAATACGAAAATTAATTAAAAAAATAAATACGAAAATTAATTAAAAAAATATCTTATGTGTTCCATGTCATCATTTAGGTGCCGTCCAGTCACTAAATCATAGTTGAGGAGGCGTTCACATATATATGTTATATTTATATATATATATATATATATATATATATATACTAGTTACGTAACCCGCCCAACGGGCGGGTTTGTTTCATAAATCTTTTTTGTAGACAATATTTGTCATTTAGTTGTAATGATTTTGTGTTTGTGTTAACATAAAATCTTAATTCATCTTTTTTGTTTCATTATATATAGTATGACATATAGTCGTTCGTGAACACCGTATTTATTAAAAGGAAACCAAACTTTGATGTGTATGCCCAACATACGGTTTTGGTTCATGCATGTTTTTTGAAGACAATTTTTTGTTTGTGTTAACATAAAATCTTCATTCCGCTTTTTCGTTTTATTATTAATAGTGTTACATATTGTTGTCCGTGTTAGAATATCGTCTTTGTTAATAGCAAACCAATCTTTGATAGTGTTTGTTCAACGGACGATTTCGGTTCATAAATCTTTTTTGAAGACAATCTTTGACGTTTAGTTGTAATGTTTTTTGTGTTTGTATTAAGTTAAAATCATGTTTGACTTTTAGTAATTAGAACTCATCCTAGAAAGGGCGATCAATTGCATAAACAATATAACTATCGCAAAAGATATGGCAAGTCTAATTTCACATGTCTATAGTCCGTCATTTAAATTTAATAACACAAATGTTTAATTAACCATCTCCACCTCGTCGTGCTAGAAGCCGCAATCGTAGTTATAGCAGGAGCCGTAGCTACGAGTTAGTTTTACATTCTTGTCCATCAACTATAACTGCTTAAATAAATACATTCACATTACACATATTTGATATCCTATGGTTAAGATATAAATATCAATACTTTTTTTATATGGAGTACATCTTATGATTTCCACGACGCTGGATAGATACCAATAATATGTAGTGAATGTTAATGGTTAATATATTTTGAAGTATATCTTGATATATTTTTGAAGATTGTTTTTTAAATATATTATTATAGTTTTGGATAATAAAACACAAATGGTGGCTTGACTCAGTTGGTAAACTTAATTGGAACTTAACCCTAGGTTACAAGAAAGAGGGGGTTTGGGGGTTTCTAGTCTTTATGCGCTTAATAGAGGCTTAATGTGCAAATGGGTTTGGCGATTTTTTGCACATAAATCTTTGTTATGGTCTAGAGTGATTAAGGCCATTCATGGTCCTGAGGGGGGTTTGATCACTAATGTGAGAAGGGGTTTTCGATCTACGTGGACCTCTATTGTGTAGGAAAGGGAGAAAGTTTACAGAACAAGGTGTAACATATTGATTATATTAGGTCAAGATAGGAAAGGAGTCAATCTAGTTTTTGGAAAGACAAATGGCATAATGAAGTGTTCTGAATGATGTATTCCCTGTATGTACGCGTTGGAGTGAGCTTCAGAATGTAACTATTCATTCGACTCTGATTGATTACAGTTTCGTTAACTATTTTCGTCGGAATCCGAGAAGTGGTGTGGAAGAATTTCAACTCGACAATCTCTCCAGGTTGGTTAGCACGATTACCCTCTCATCTGCTGTTGACAGGTACGTTTGGTCGCTTGAAAATTCAGGGGAGTTTTCGTGAAGTTATTCGGCAAGTGGATTCGATGTTAATGTTTTCTGTTATTCACTCCGGCTACGAAGATGGGTTAAATTGTGCTCTTAAGGTAAACATCATGGCTTGGAAAATAAAAATGGATGAATGCCCACATAGAATGGAATATTTGTAGCGGTATTGAAATTGACTCGAAGTTCGCCATATTTGTAACAGTGGGGCGAAAGCTTCTTGTCTTTTTTTTTCAATGTAATTTGGTTAGACAGTTGGCTCTGGGTGGAAAATATCCAGTCTTGGTGGAATGTGGATTATCGTGTGTTTCTTCTTTTGAGGAATGGTACACTTGGTTGTATCTTTTAGGCTTCAGGCAAATTAAAAGCGGTTGTTCGAAGGGCCAATCTTTCTATTGTTTATGGTGTCGGGTTGGCTGTTTCCGTAACAAGATTCTTTTCGAGAAGGATACTTCTTCACAGGCGAGGATTTTTGATAACATTGTTTCTAATTCTTATTATTGGTGTAAGTTTAGATGTAATGCCTCGTTCAAATGGATCGATTGGCTCAAAAACTCGTATCTTGTAATTATCTAATTTTAGCTCCTTGCTAGTCGTTTAATAAAGCTGTTGTTCAAAAAAAAAGTTCGAACCTTGCCATGAACAATATTTTTTTAAAAATCCAAAATTTAAAGAAAAATCCGTAAATTAAAAAAAAATCCGAAAATTAAAAAAAATCCAAAAAAAAATCCAAAAAAAAATCCGAAAATTAAAAAAAAAATCAAAAAATTAAAGAAAATAATTATGGAGTATATCTTAATAATTATAGAGTATATCTTAATATATTTTGAAGTATATCTTGATATATTTTAGAAGATTGTTTTTTTTTAAATATATTATTATAGTTTTGGATAATAAAACATAAATGGTGGCTTGGCTCAGTTGGTAAACTTAATTGGAACTTAACCCTATGTCACAAGTTCGAACCTTGCCATGAACAATATTTAAAAAAAATCAAAAATAAACAAAAATCCTTAAATTCAAAAATTAAAAAAATCCGAAAATTAAAAAAAATTAAATCCGAAAATTTTAAAAAAATAAAATCCGAAATTTAAAAAAAATCAAAAAATTAAAAAAATTAATGAAAAATGTGTGCCATGTCATCGTTGAGGTGTCATTGAGGTGGCATCCAGTCAATAATTTATATTTACACACTCATAGTTATCCTCATATATAAGTTATATATATATATATATATATATATATACATATATATATATATATACATATATATATATATATATATATATATATATATATATATATATATATATATATATATATATAGTAAGGATCTAGTGAGAAGTAAATTAAAATAAGAAGTGGTGAGAAGTGACTAAAATCACATATTTGAGATGCAACGACTTGCATTAGATGCATTTCTATTCATTTAGATGCACCATTTTGAGTTTCGAACGTTAACTTGATGTGTAGATGGTGCAAATTGATTTTGATGATTTCGGCACATGCAGAGGAACAAAAAAATAAAATGCATCTAATATACCGTTTATTGCATCTAATTAAAAGCTAGAAAACAATTATGATGCGTTATCATGCATCTACAGATTTATAGTGATGTCATCTATTTAAGTCGGTGCATCTCGGATTTGCGGGTTTTAGTTACTTTTATCCTTCTTATTTTTAAGGAAAAATTCTTATTTGATCTAACTCTTTAGGAGGGATATATATATCTATTTATTTTATATATTTATATATATATATATATATATATATATATATATATATATATATATATATATATATATATATATTAAAAAAAGTAACGCTCCGCAGCACCGCGCGAGTAATCATGTTTGTTTTAATCTAATAAAAACGTCACTTTTGTGTGGGACTGAGTGTGGGTTAAAACTAGGGGTGTTGATCGGTTCGGTTCTCGGGTTGTTCGGTTAAAAATTTTTTTTGGTCAAACCGAAAATCGAATTTGAATTCGGTTCGGTTCTCGGTTTGACTCGAACAACCCGAATTTCATAGTTTTTTTTTTAAATTAATAATTACATAAGTATTTAGCAAAAAAATTATTTTAAGTATAAAAAGTGTTTTTTATATTAGGATAAATTTTTTTTTATATATATATATATATATATATATATATATATATATATATATATATATATATATATATATATATATATATATTTAGGGGGATCCATCAATGCAAACCACTTTTTTGTACAGAACCCTACAGAACCACTTTGATCCAATAGAATTTAGCAATATTATTAAATATTTTTTCTTTAATTCAAAAGGGTTTATATTAGTCAAAACACATTTTAATTTTTCTTTTGAATTTTTAAAGTTAAAAATTTCTTTTATTTTCGGACGTTTATTTTTTTTTTAATTTATACTGTTTAAAAAAATTAATGTTTTTAAAATTTATACTTTTTTAAGGTGCATTTGTTGTATTTTCTAGATTTTGTAAATTTACATATGTTTCGTGCCTTAAATTGTTTAGACATCAAACTATTTTTTTTAATGGTTATGCACTTATGTTTTACTTTGGTTTATATTTTTTAATCTTTGAATATTTATAACAAAAAACATAAACATGTAGTAACTCTAAATTTATATCAAGCAAAAACCTATATACCCATACACATATTTTATTATCAATATGAAATACAATTAAATTACAATAGGATGTGCATAGGGAGAAATTTTTTAATAAACATGTGTGCCACGCTTCTAACGAATAATATATGCATAGGCTCTCGAGAATCATATATGCTCCTGGCTGCCGAGAACATATATGCACAGCTTCGAGAACATTTATGCACCATGTAAAAAGCATAAGTGCATCCATTAATTATCTTGAACGTATATGCACGGCTTCGAGAACATTTGTGCACGCAATCTAAAAATTCATGCATCCTGCAGACATATTATTGTATTATTACTCGGTGCTTAAGGCTTGTTGAGTTCAGATTGCCATGAAACTGTATTTTATCTAAAAACATTAAAATTGACTTTTTTAAGATTAAAACCAAAAGACTAAAAACATATTATCTTGCTTATAACAAGTTAACAATCATTAAGCATGGATCTATAACCTCAAATGTCCTAATGAAAGATCCACTCATCCACTTCACCACATTGTCAGATTTATGTTAAAAAAATGTTGGTATCATATTCTGAAGTAATTGCAATGAGGGGGCAATATAGAATTTTAAATTATTGTTATTTGATTCAATTTTGGTATTAAAAAATAAGATTTGCATTGTTAAGCAATAAAGCTATTGCCTTAACAGCAAAACCTTTAGGATTTTTGGCAACAGGCATTTACGACTGTTCTCAAGTAGTGTTGACTTGCAATTAAAATAAATGTGTACATACATTCAATACATATTTTTGCACAATATACCTATTGTGCAAGATTTGCTTGCAGATATTAGAAAATTTTTAACGACCGAGGCTCCAACTTTAATTTTTTAAAGCTAGGCCTTTTTTCATGAGTTTTAGTGCATCTATCCTCCATGAGACAATTACTTGCCAACAACTTATCTTTTTGTGTCTCACTCTCAACTTGCCCTTATAATTGACCTAACGAATTCCATAATCTTTGACGAATATTTTTGAAAACAACTACTTATAATTTGATCCTAGTTATGAGACAATTTTGTTGGTTACATCAAACCTTCCTTGTCCACAGTTTTTAAACATTATATTCAAACAAGACCTCAAATATAAAAACTATTACGACTTTCTGGCGTTTTGACATTGGCATTTCCAATAAAAGACTAACATAAATATATATATACAATCTAGATGGTATTTAAGTCAAATATATTTACATTTTATAAAAGATAGAGATGCAAGGGGAAAAAACAGTGCGTAAAACAATGGTGATTAAAGCAAATTTATGCAACAATAATCACATATATCTCATATATACAAAGTGAAAAGAGAAAGTCGAATCCGTCTTTCCAACTAGATTAACGAAATTACCATTTACAAAAAGTAACTTTTCATTTATATAAAGAACAAAACTAATGAGTAAAAAAGAGAACCTTTTTTAACAAATAATGGAAGCAGACGAACCTTTTTGATGATTGGGTATGCATACGGTTTCAGATTAGACATTTCCTTAGAAAGAAATCATATTTCATTGAAGGTCAAGTTACTTAATCGGTCGTTATTTTATTTTATCGAATAGATGTGGTTTCGGTGACCCAGATCTGAAAGAAAAAAAATGACCCACGACTGGTGGTGAGGTCGGCCGCCATGGATGGTGGTCTTTTTGCGGTTTTGTAGATCGAAGGTCCATGGAGTCGGTCTAAAAGATCAATTGAGATGAGGGTATCGATTGGAAAGGCCGGTTGTAGGTATTGGTGGTGGTGGTGGTGGTTGGTTATTGGGGATAAGTTATAGGTGGAGGCTAGGGTTAGAAGGGAGAGAGAAGGAGGTGTAAAAGATTTGATATGTGAGATCTGTTTTGACTGATATCAATTTACGTATATTATTTTTTCTACTTTTAAAAATCGTTTGTGAAATTCCATATGTGCCCCTAGGCAATTTAAATTGTAAATCAAAGAATTATACTTATTTACTAGTATGCCATTTCATTTTCATCCATTGATCACTTTAATCAAGGGCTATTATTTAGTTCTGTAGGTTTTGTACAAAAAAGTAGTTCTGTATTGAAAATCCCACTATATATATATATATATATATATATATATATATATATATATATCGGATCTTCCACTGATCTTCGTCATCCTCCTCCAGCCGCCGCCAACGGAAAGAATAGCAGTTAAGGGTGTCGATTAGGAGGCGGTGAATAAGAGACTGGAAGTTGATACACGAGTATATGGTCTCATCAAGGGTTTGATCATTTATTGGATTATTCAAATGGCTATGATAACATATTCACCATGGAAGGTATGTGAGAGAAATTGATAAGAAAAAGAGGCATGTGGGTACTGCCTTCAAGGGATTACTTAGGCTTTTAGTATTTTTATTAAAAGGTGTGTGTGATCTTTTTATTAAAAGGTAAAGTATTTTTATTAAAAGATGGTAAAGGTGGAAGTATAAAAAAAAGGAATCAGATCACAACAACAAGGTTGGTGAGAGCTTGTGTGAACTGTGAAGGGGCATGAGCTTTCCAACATCAACAAGTGGGGTCAGAGAAAAGAATATGATGGGCACACTAGTAGAGTTATCTACGCCGGACTATTTGACAACCAATAAAAAAATATTTTATTTTATTTTTATTATATCTTTGAGAGAATACTTTGAATTATTCTCCGTTCTAGGGATACTTTGAATTATCCCGTAATTTGTGTTGGTGAGAATACTTTGAATTATTCTTCGTTATAGGGATACTTTGAATTATCCAGTAGTTTGTGTTG
Organism: Tanacetum coccineum; assembly: GCA_026074375.1. Classification (NCBI taxonomy): domain Eukaryota; kingdom Viridiplantae; phylum Streptophyta; class Magnoliopsida; order Asterales; family Asteraceae; genus Tanacetum; species Tanacetum coccineum. The sequence goes on along the minus strand of BQNB010071321.1, from coordinate 24,931 downwards.
GTGATTTGTGCTAAAGTCACAAATCCGCACGACTGTTATTTTTCTCTTTTCTAGTTTTCTACTCCAGTCCGAGCTTTCGTAATTTCGCCCCTCGGACTGCGAGGGAGTGTTAGCTGTCAATTAGTTGTCATTAGTTGTCTAATAGTTGTCCTATTGTCATGAGCTGTATCTTAGTCATATTGGGCCGGAACCCAATCTCCTTGTAATCTATATATACCAACCATGTGTTGAGGAATGAGATACGAACCACATTACCATTCTATATTACTCTCTTACACCTTCATGTTCTTGACTAGTCCTTATGCTTCTTCAAGATAACCGGCTCGGCCAAGAAGCTTAACCATACATCCATAGTGCTCGACAGTTGGTTCAATCATGTACTTTCTTTTAATTAAAAAAAAAAGAAAAAAAGAAAACCCTTTCCGATTGAGACTAAACCAGAGTGAGGACAAGCACTCAAAATTCCAATAAAGGAAATGCCTGTAGGTGTTGTATGCATCCTACACATATCGCTAAAAAGCTGCAAAGCTTCTTGGCAAAAAGCTGCAAAGCTTCTTGGCACTGCCCGTGCATTGCATAACATGTAATCATTGAATTATAAGCAATAACATCTTTGTTCTTAAGCTTATCAAATACCACTCTAGCGTCTCCTAAACTACCACATTTTCCATACATATCAATCAAAGCAAAGCAGTACCTAAATGAACATTCATTTGCATCCCATTATTCCGCATATAAGAATGAACCCGTCTCCCCGATTCCAACGCCCCCACCTGTCCACACGCAGATAAAACCGTCACCAACGTAACTTCATCAGGATGACTCATCTTCTCACCCAAAATCCGTCTAAATAAACTCAACACCTCCATCGCCTTCCCATACTTCACATTCCAACACAACACATCCCTCTCCACCATCTCATCAAACAACGCCCTCGCCTTCCCAACCTCACCACATTTCACATACGCCGTAACCATCCCAGTCCACAAAACTAAACTTTTCAAAGGCATTTCATCAAACACTTTACGCGCATTCGCCACCCCTCTCATAAACATCAACAAGTTCACTTCTCACATGCAAAACCAAATTTCAACACACGCCCATGAACCATCCTCCCATAAACCAACCCACAACCCTTGAAAACCGCAGAAAAAGTATACTCAGTGGGTCCCACATCGTGCATCAACATCTGGGCATAATGGAGGTGTAAAAGTACACATTGGGTTTGTGGGTATGGTTAAAAAGTGCTGTGGAGTGATCTAGACGATTGAAATGTGTGTATGAACGTTGGAGTTTAAAGTTTATGATGGGGGTGTGTGTGGTATAATGGCTGCGTGGATTTGGGTTAGGTGTGTCTGTGTTTGAGGGTGTATGGTGACGTGGCAGTCAAGTTTGACTTTTAAAGTATAATATCATAATAAAAAGTCAAGTCATTTTGGTAATCATTATAAAATGGGGTTTAATTAAGTACATATAAAACAGTTGCTCATATCATTATCAATTTAACGTACAACACCAAGATCATATATATGCATGTACATTTAAATGTGGTTAGTTTATGTCATATGTTCTTCCATTAATAATCCTAACATTAGACAATATCCTAAAAGTGATGACCACGACGTCGTTTTGGCGTCTTGGGCTCCCGGCTAATTTTTGGGCCCATTTGGTCCATAGTATATTTCGTCCAGCCCACTCTTTTTTTTCTTTAATACCACATCTCACCACTGATTGTTCTAGAGCTAGAGAGACTGAGATAGATCACAGAGAAAAGAAAGCCGTGATCATATTAACCAAACACCTCCCAAAGTTTCAATTGAAGAAGGTTAGTATTATTTTCCCTAAATTTATAATTTTAGGTTTTGAGTTTCAACTGATAACTTTTGGGTTGTAATTGTTTAATTCAATTTCGTATTATCAGTGTTTTTACAGCGGTGGAGATGAACAAAACATTTGATCTCATGACGATGTCGAAGGAGATGAGAAAATAAGGGACCAAATTTTTATTTAAATTTGAAATTAGGGTTTGCTCACAATTTGGGGTTTTTGTTGAATTAACATGTCTAAAGAAATAATTTAACTAGGCAGAAATAGAAAAGCGAATTGAGCAAGAAACAAAGGCAGAGAAACATATTTAGAAGCTTTTATTACTTGATATAAACACTTTTACAGTGTTAGTCTTATCTAACTAGATAGGTATGTTAGGAGGAGGTTTGATACTATGAGCATATAAGTTAGAAAACCCGTTAGATGAGAATTCCTTGCTGTATTATGTATATTTAATGAGCAACAAGCCCAAAAAGTACCCATTTAGTCCCTGATATAGCAGATTTATGGTTACTAAAGAATAAAGATATACTATTAAAAAACTATGGTATGTGTTAATGCGGATGTTAATTCAGGAAAGATCTTGCCACATTTTTGTAGTCATAGTAACACCAACAGAAAGCTTGACACGGAGACAAATTTGAATCGGTTTAGATCTTGAGAAGTTGTGTTTAACAAGATTTTAGACATGAATTGAGGTTAACACTTTAAAAATGGCCGATTGGATTTTTTTACTATTATGGTTGTTAGTAATATATCCAATCTTTTTGGTTAATATTCTCTCATGAATTTGTCAACCGATGCTCTTTTCTTTAGGCGCTGGAGAGTCGGGGAAGTCCACTATTTTCAAACAGGTAACATCATTGTTCACGTTTTTATATACTAGTTGGATACCCGCGCATAGCAGCGGTGATAATTTTTTTTGACCTAATTCTCCCCGCAATTCTCTACCCGCTAAGTGAATTCGTTTCACAACACTTCGAATGTATACGTGTCCGTTGTATGTGTTTGTTTGGGTTTCCCGTGGCTTTCCCGCAACACCATATTAACATCACCATTCTCGCATGTAAAAGACTCTCACACAGTCTCTTACAATTAAACACTCTCTTCAAATATATATAATTTTTACAAAACAAGTTTGTATTCAAATTAAAGTTAAAGTTGTAAAAAATTTAAATCAAAATAAAATAAACCCACTAAAAATGTAAAAAATTAAAATTTATAAAAATATATCAAAATGGATGTTGAATTAAAGAGAAATTTTTTTTTAAAATATGGTGACAAAAATTAATAGATAAAAAAAATATTTCAATTTGAAAATAAGTGTGATTTTTTAATTAAGATGTGACACATGTCACTCTATGATGTATTCTTTTAAAAGGAGATGGATGGTCAAGATTACACCTCCTTATCTTAATTTTTAATGGAACCCACAACTTAAATGCTTTATATAATAGTATAGATATAGATATTACTCATTAACAGTGTTTCTCCAAATACTAAAGAGTGGAGAAGATGATTACTCATGCAGATAAAACTACTTTTTCATACTAGAATTGATGAAAGAGAGTTCCAGAGCTACACCTCAGTCATCCACGCGAATGTCTATGAGACAATAAAAGTATGCAATACTTGAAACGGTGTGTTTAGGTTTTATTTTTTTGTTTTCACCCCATCGGCACATTGTAAACTATAAATAAATTAAAACACAGTTTTGAAATCCCACCGGAATCATTTAAAAATTAATGAAACTTTTAGGAGTCACTGTTATTATTTGTTTCATTTGTGACTACAAACTCTGTAATATGTCTAAAATTATAATCTGTCGACTTCAGGTTGTCATATTGGAAAAGAAGCAACATGCTGAAGCAGGAGTAGTACAGCAGAAACAGAAGACTAACGAGCGGCAAAAATACTTGACGACGATATATTTAAAATCAAAAAAGAAAAGGTTAGTTTTCTGTTTTGAAGCGGCCTCTTAAGCTAATCCTCAATGTCGCCTGCATAAACAAGTTCTTTTTTGCTCAAAATTATATTTGCAGGTCCACTATCAGAATAGACGTATCTATGAAACTGTGACAAAGTCTGATAGCATTGTGGTGCTTTGTTTTGGTATGAAGAATGTCTGAAATTGCAAGAATGTTACCTGGCCAAACTTTGTTTCAAAGGGGAATTTCTCATGCTGATGACAAAACCCATACATAAGTTATTCTACCCATGTCTTATTTGAAGGTAATTCTTTAACGTGCTTAACCCGTTAGAGATAAGAAATAGTTTTGCGAATTAACCCATTAAAGGGTATATCGGTAAAAATTTCAAAATTGATTGCTAAAGTGCAATTTGTGAAGCTGTGTATATGATCATTTAAATGACATTCAAATTCAGAATGTTGTGTCTATTTCTCTTAGAACTGATGTATGTAATGGTTTAGAAAAAAAATGTTTTAATGAGTGCAAAATTTTAAGAATATTGGTGAGAAAACCTTGAGGAGATTAGAAGTGACTACAAAAGTAGTGGCTACCCATCTGGGAAGCCTAAAATTGTTCTCCTTGATACACTTGAGTTGTTGAATGAGGCTTTTGATAGATGTGGCGAAGTTTGTGCCGAGCAAGCTAAAACATTTTATTTAGCGTTGTTACCTCTTTAGCTTTTCATATTTTAATCAAAGTTTACACCGAAAGATATTGTCAAAGAAGAATAAGAATTTGTAGTTTCGTCTTCGCGAATTTTGATGAAAACACTTATGTTGCAGTGACATATTAGCCTCCGCTGCAATGCGTAGGTCATTTTCCGACTCGTTATAAAACAATGCTTGCTTTGGAAGTCAAATTTTCTCTTTCAATTGAATTAGTATTTTTTGATTATTTAACTTTTTTTTCTTTTTTCCTTAACAAGTAACCCGTTAAACCCGAACCCGATAACCCGCAACCCGATAGACCCGATTCCTTATAGGGTCGGGTTGCGGGTTAGGTTATATTTTTTCAAAACCCGATAGACCCGACCCGATAAGCCCCAAACCCGACCCGATAACCCGATTGACACCCCTACTCATTACCATCATACCCCAGTGTGGTCCTCATCAACATACCCATCCACCACTACCATCGGTGGTGGATGGGTTGGTGGTAGTGGTTGAGGTTGGTGGTTTGTGGCGATGGTGTGTAGGGTTGGTGACTTACGACGGTTGTGGCTGGGGTTAGTGGTGGAGGCGGTGCTTGGTAGTGATGGTGTTGGGGAGGCTTGGTAGTGGCGACGTTGATTGGTAGTGATAGTAGCGGCCGATGGACTTGAAATGTAAAATTTAACGGTGATCATTATATATTTAATGAAAATACCTAAATTGGTCAAAAAAATAATCTCGGTACCTTTTTATGCAAGAAAAAAAGTGTGATATTTTAATTGGAAGTGACCTTTAAATTGGGTAACTTTTTGTGTCATTTGCGCTTACATATATAGTTACTTGAATAAACTGTTTCAATGAAGTGATGCTTTTTCTTATTGAATTAAAATAACTTTGATAACTTTATATGTTGTACTTGTGTATATATCACGTATTCCCGCGGTGACAAGATTTACCTAATCAGTTGCAGGTCATTTGGCATACGATAAAAAAGCTTTGAAACTTTTGTTTTCTAAAGGCAAAGACTTTGAAACACAAGTCGCGCCTCATCGCGGGCACTAACGAATGCAATAATTGAAGATCTTCTAATTACCAAGAACTTACTAAATATGTAATTAAATACATATGTTTTAAATGACGTTACAACGTTTTACTTAGTGAGACACTTTAGATATCGTTATACTAAAGGCCATGGATAATTTTAGAATTACCCATAATTAAATGGGAAAGATGCACAAGTTAGCAAAAAGGAGTAGTGCGTTAGATATATTTCCAATCAAATAACCTACAGAGTATCATTTTGCTTTTGTGTCAGGAGTATCAACTGAAATCCACATGGATAAGATGACTTTCCTCCATCAAACACCTTGTGTAATTTGGTGAAAATACCCCAATGTCATGAATAGAGGTGGCAAATCTTGCCCATATTCTATAAACTAAATTACTATCATTCTACAAACTATCCTTGCATCAACTTATAAACTATTCTCTTGACATCTTATCTACTACCTTACAACCATCTCGAAAATCACGTTACTGCCACCTTATGAATCACTCTGTTTTTATTTTACGAAACTATTTTGTTTGCATCATCCAAATTATTTTACTATCACCCCATGAACTATTTAGGAGCATTTACATCTATCTATTTAACTATCATATTATAAACCATCTTACGATTATCTCGAAAACCATTTTGTTTTCGTCCGTTTTCGCCTTTTTTTTACGATTTCGTCTGTTTTTTACCCTTTCCTCTGTTTTTTACGCTTCCGTCCGTTCTTTTTACTTTTCCGTCCGTTCTTTTACGTTTTCGTTCGTTTTTTACGTTTTCGTTCGTTTTTTACTCTTTCCTTCGTTTATTTACGTTTTCGTTTGTTTTCTAACGTCTTCGCACGCTTTTTTTACGTTTTCGGCCCTTTTTTATGTTTTCGGCCGTTTTTTACGTTTTCATCTCGTTTTTTATGATTTCGTCTGTTTTTTACGATTTCCTTCATTTTTTACGTTTTCGCCCGTTTTTTGCATTTTCGTTCGTTTTTTTACATTCTTGTCTGTTTGTTTACGTTTCCGTCCGTTATTTTAAGTTTTTGTCCGTTTATTTACGTTTTCGTCTGTTTTTGTACGTTTTTGTCTGTTTTCTACATTTTCGTCCCGTTTTGTACGTTTTAGACTTTTTTTTGCGTTTTCGCCCGCTTTCTAACATCTTCGTCTGATTTCTTATGTTCCTGTCTGATTTTTAACATTTTCGTCAGTTTACATACGTTTCCGTCTCTTTTTTTACGTTTTCATACTTTTACGGACGAAAACTTAAAAAGCGGACAAAACGGACGAAAACGTAAAAACCTTGCGAAAACATAAAAAAGCCTAAAAACGTAAAAGGGCTGACGAAAATGTAAAAATTCGGACGAAAACGTAAACAACGGCCGAAAACTAAAAAAACGTAAAAGACAGGCGAAAACTTAAAAAGAACAGACGAAAACGGACGGAAACATAAAAGCGGACGAAAGCGTAAAAAAAAGGCAAAAATGTACGAAAAAAGACGAAAACTTACGAAAACGGAAAAAATCGTACGAAAAAGGACGAAAACGCAAAAAAACATACGAAAAGGTAAAAAACGGACGAAAACGTAAAAACGTACGGAAACGTAAAAGACGTATGAAAACAGACGAAAACGTACGAAAATAGACGTAAACGTACGAAAAAGGACAAAATCGTACGAAAACGGATGAAAACGTAAAAAACGGACGAAAACATAAAAAACGTTAAAAATTGGACGAAAACGTAAAAAAATGGGTGAAAACGTAAAAAATGGTCGAAAACATAAAAAGCGACGAAAACGTAAAAAAACGGGCGAAAACGTAAAAAACGGTCAAAAAAATTAAAAGCGACGAAAACGTAAAAAAAGCGTGACGTGATGACAATACGATACAACATGTATGTTAGCTTTCTACGGTACCACTCGATTTTGCATATTACATTTATACGACACATTCTTATTTCTGCTTTAGATTACATTGAGAAGATTGACAATGTGACGGATATGTGCAGCCGTAAAGGAGTTAACATGATGAAAAAGATGTTGGGATTTAACATCTAGTTAACCAAGTAGCTACGAGTACGCAGCGGATAAGACCTAGTAATAACATATGGTTAACACAAAATAAAAGGTAAATAGAAATGCGTACCTTTTAGCTAATTGATCAAGAAAACGATTTAAGCAACTAAAACAATCGCCTCTACGGTTGCTCACACAATCACGTCAACCGAACACGTTAAGCTTGATAGGCTTAACTTCACAAACCAAACAACCCTTGTATCAACCGAATACCAAACGCACCCTTTGAGATGATATGCGAAAACCAACAAACCGAATTAGGGTTTGTAGAACCCTAGTTTAACCGAAAACCCCTTGGTTATGGTTTTTAACTTCGAACCAATGAAATAACAAACACGTCGAGCTAGGAGATGCTACGATACAGAAAACCTTGAAAGGTATATGATGAATTCAGTTGTGGACTTGTTACCGAAACCCAAAACAACCCTGGAGAGGGGCTTGGCAATTTCAGTGGATAGAGAAGAAAGAAAACGATTTGGAGAAGTCCTTTTGGAGGTTTTTAGGCATGAAGAATGAATAAGGGGAGAGGGGTATATATAAGCCCTTAATCCAAGTTGTGATAGACTTAGGAATACAAGTCACAAATCCATCATAATTACTCATTCCCATGGTTCATGATAACTCCAATCGAACGCACAAAGAAGCGGAGAAACAGGTCAGCGCGAAGCATATTAAAAACCTTATTTCTTTAGGGAATTACGTAAAAACAACCCGCCTTAAACTTCTCTTATAGTTTGTTCTAGTGGATGAGCCGTACTTCCCATGAGTCCATAACGTCCAGTTTTTAATTCAAGAAAAACGAGTTTCATTAGTTTAACGTCTTATTAATTTTTCACAAAAAAACAGTTTTCCACGAAACAAATGGTTGGTCACTATGAGCATGCATTAGGCGTGTAAAATTAATAGACATACATCAACATCATCTTTTTGGTCATATGGCATATTTATTTAGGCGTGTAAACAATTAGACATTAAATAATCATTTATACATGGATTCATAATACAAAAGATAACATTAAGCATACTAGTAAACATGTAAAATCCGAGTTCTCTCGCGAGTCTTCCCCAAATAGAGAACAATAAGACCCTCAATAGGTTTTCTGCTAAAGTACCTAGATCGCCCCATCCATCACATATTGTGATTGAGTGTGTCTTATAGCCGGAATAGACAATAATCAAAAAGGAAGCATACAAGCTTAATTAACAATTTTAATTTTCCTTTTTAACCTATATTAACTTTTAATAGAATTCAAGATCAAGATCTTCATATTTTATTTATCTCATGGCAAGGATTCTAATATCATTGTCATATTTTACTAGCAAAACATAAATAAAATATATAACGCAGCAGATCATAGCATATGTTTCAATAATAGGCATGTAAACTAGGCGTATATTTAAAACAAAACGTGTAACTCATAAAGCTAAAACGAGTTGGCTCTGATACCACTGTAGGGATTTAACAATCTAGGTAACCATTAGCTTATGAGTACGCAGCGGACGGATCTAGTAATAGCATATGATTAACACGTATACAAGAAGTAAACAGAAAGCGTACCTCTTAGCCAATGATCAAGAAAACGAATAAAGCGACTAAAACAATCGCCTCTACGGTTGCTCACACAGTCACGTCAACCAAATATATTAAGCTGTCTAGACTTAACTTCACGAACAAACAACACTTGTACCTTCTTGGATCAAAACCCTAATCAAACAAACACTTGTGATCTTTGAACCAAATTCAATCAAACCGAATTAAGGTTTATGAGAACCCTAATTAACCGAAAACCTGTTAACCGAATTTAAACAACCTGAATACCCTAGTTAGGGTTTTTAACTTCGAACCAGGAAACACCAAACACCTTGTGTGCAATACTTGAATGTCGAGCTAGGAGAAACAAGAGGAGATCGATTAAACCTTTGTGGTTTAACCGAATTCGGTTGTGGGACAAAAAACCGAAAACCAAAAGAACCCTTGTAAGGGTTTTGAGAAAATCGGTAGAAAAGAAACAAGGTGAACCAAATGTGGTTTTGAGGGTTTTTTAGATTTTATGTGTGTCGTATATAATGAATTAGGATCAAGGGTATTTATAGCCTTAGTATCCTAATCATGATAAACTTAGGAAACACATAATTGTTATCTAAAAATAATATCCACCTTGTTTCCTAATTGGACTTGAAAACCCTCTTCCTTAACCCCTAGGATAACCGGCCACTATATGGCATCCTTCGGGTTCGAGTTTTATCCAATTTGGTCCCTCGGTTTTAATATTGTGAAGTATAAAATATATTCTCCGTGTATTAATGTGTGTGCCCCCAATATGCTCACATATTCGTAATGTATTCGTGCTAATTCAACTACCACAATCCAACAAATCCAATGTTCTTACTGCTAGATGCTAGTGTGGACTGTCCTTCTGAATAAGGGTACTTAAACAACTGCTTCTGCTATTCACATATCAGGAGGCCATGACTTCGGACACTTGACCAAGTGCTTTTGCTATTCACAAAGTGTGGTAATGCTGGAAAGATCAAACTTTCCAAATCTTCAAACTGTAGCTTACGTCTTCATCTATCTTCATGTCATGTAATTCTGGCATTTTATTAACCACTGAAAACACAATACAAACTAGAAATGAAATACTTTTAAGTAACCTAAAACATAAAAAACCAACCACAAACAAACACAAAAAAACTATCTAACACACAGCAACCGAACCTAAGGAAGCCTAAAGGCGACCGCGTGCCTGAAGATCACTGTTCGGTGTAGTTACATGTTATGAACACACCATTTTGCTATGCAAGTTATCAGTATTCAAAATATAAAAACCTATCTTACTGTGATAAACTTATAAGCTATATGAAAGATAGTCATTGGCAAAAAATTTAAGGAAAACCTTACCTTAAAAATCGAATGACTATCACATCATCATCTTCATGTCTGTATTCACCCCGTGCTTTAACTCTTCATATTTTCTTGCCTATATTCAAGTTCTACAACCATTTGAACATCCATAAACAACAAATAAAAGTAAACAAAAAAAACTCTAATAACATTAAGTAAATTATCAAGTCCAGTCTCAAAAAAAAAAATCAAGGTAAGGATGAAAAGAAAATAGACCGATTAATATGTTGATTTGGTTGGCTTTTCGAATCTTTTTTAGTCACCTGCCGCTGTGAGCCGATCAACTACCAATAGCATACACCAACTTATGGCCAAGGGGAAAAGCAGGCAAAAACGACGACGTGTTGTTCTATTTTTAGTATATGTATATAACGAGAAAGAATTTTGCCCGCACGTTGCGGCGGCACTATTTTTATTTGCTTTTCGAAGATAATCATAGTTTAATTATCGAGCATTGGTAAAAGAGGGTATACTCAATTCGTGCTTTAATTGATTTTTTTATATAAACTTTAGGGTATTTTTCATAATAATAATGTAGGTTAAGAGTGTGTATTGAAAGTTTTTTTATCTTTTTTTTTTCTTTCTAAAAACATATACTAAAATTAAATATTTTTTTATAAAATCATCCGCACGAATCATATCAATATTAGACTCGTTTTGTTCGTAATCCAAAGGCCCTATGTCGATATGTTTTTCATTAAAAAACTTGCTACGTAGATAAATAGTCGAAGAACATTGTAGATGTTCTATACTTGGGTGTCGTATAATGTGATTTTGAAATCAAAATAAAAATTACTTGAGTATCAAACCAATATTTATTTTCGTTTCTTAAAATGATAGCATATTTTATCATTTACTTAAGTGACAATGGCGTTAACATGTCCAGTTTGCGTGCCCATCAATCTAACTTGGGTCATATCTAAAAAGTAGTGTTAATGTGGTGTTATGTTTAGAGGAGTTTTTTTTAGTGTTGGTGTTATAGTGTTAAAGTTGACGTGACAGTACTTTTTTGGTGTTATGATGTTATGACACCTGACCCTCTTAGAAATAAGGACAAAATTGGGAGTTGAAATTTTAATTGTACAAAACTAAAAGAAAACATATTTCGTATCCTAATTTTCTTGAAACCGGTTTCCCTCAAACTGAATCGGCAGTTTCGTAACTGGTTTAAGAAAAATTGATCGGACCGGTTTAAACCGGTTAAACACGATTTTTAACCGAACCGATTACATAAAAACCGGTTCAACCCGATTTTTAACCGAACCGGTTAAGCATTTCAATATGAAAAACCGGTTTTTAACTGAATCGGTTTTAGTCAAAACTGGTTTTTAGAACAGTTGACTAAAACCGGTTCGGTTTTTTAAAAAACCCGAAATGTTCAACTCTAACCTAGCCTAAAAAAATTACAAAAAGGCCCCCCAAGTTTATGATATTTATGACATTTTTATATAATAAACTTTACTTATCTAACAAAATATGTAGCGATTTTTTAAATAAAAAATATAAAAACGTAAAGGCCTATGGATTACGATAAAGCGGGCCAAATATGGATATACTTTACACGTGCGTACGATTTTATAAAAAATGTTGAAGTTTAATATAGGTTTTTAGAAAAAAAAGAGCAAAAAATTTTCAAAACAAACCCTTAACCGACATAATGATTTTAAAAAATACCCTAGATTTTTATAATAAAAAATTTCTATTTACAATTTTATTGTTACGTTGACATTTTAACATTTGCCAGTAATCTCAGCACGAATTAAGTACTTTCTCATTTACCAATTATCGATGAGTCATCTATAGTTTTCTTCAAAAAGCAAATATAAATAGCTTCATCGCAACACGTGGACATTCTTCTTTCTCGTTTTACATACATACATGATACAGGGGGGGGCGGGGGGGGGGGGTGGGGGGGGTGGGGGTAACGGGTGGAGAGGGGGGGGGGGGGAGGGGGGGGGCGGGGGGGGGGGGGGGGGGGGGGGGGGGGGGTAGGGGGGGGGGGGGGGGGGGGGGGGGGGGGGGGGGGTGGGGGGAGGGATCTTAAATTTCAATGAACAATTATAAAAATCGATCGGGCCATTGAAGTGGGCTAAAAATCGGGCCCAATGATCGATGACTTGTGGTAATAAAGCCCATCCATATAGGAAGTACAAACAATCAAACATATAGTATCCAAACACCTTTCAACCAAACACAACACCACCACTTAGTTCTTGCTTGCTGCCTGCTTTAAGGTACTATCATCTGCTTTTTTTTTCTTCATAAATAATTTAGTTTCATGTTTGTTATTCTTAGTTCGATGATACCATATATATACCTGTAAGGTTCCTACCTTAAAGCTTAATGTGGTCAATTACCACATTTTGTCAGATTAGTTACCCGAATATTTTACAACATTTTTTAAATGATTGATAATGGGAACATGACCAACTGCTCATACTATGGGCCAATTTCCACATTTGGCAGATTTACTATTACAATAAGCTTAGCTTCAAACAGTCTGCTTGTTGCTATTGTACTTGAAACAACAAAACAATATTCAATCCTAATAACTAAAATATTACCATATAGGCCGGGTCTTGGCCTGGGTCTAACCGGATACAACACGGTTGTGGCCGGAATTATACCTGGTCTTGGCCGGTCTAACCTGTCCTTGGCCGGAAATAGCCCTTGGCCGGGTCTTGGCCGGATCTAACCGGATAAAGCCGGGTCTTAGGCGGATATAGCCGGGTCTAGTCGGGTCTTGGCTAGATATAGCCGGGTTTTGTTCGTATAGTGGTGGTTTATGTATAGGAAGACATGACTATTTACCCTGGTGGAATGCATTTCTGTCACTGTGATTCGACTTCCAAATTTGCTCTAATGGTGCCTCCTGTCCGGTACTCATTGAATGTGTTTTATTGTGGTGCTGGTTTGGTCTTGTGCTTATGAGCATCATAAAGGAACCCCAATGTTTCAGTACATATTATAATTACTAGTGCTAGTTATTTTATTCACTTGGACTAGAACTGGCTAACTGTAACAAACTAATGTTTACTGTCATGAGTCATGAGTATTTTATATTTTCATATGATGTATTCGTTAACATACCTTTGTAGGTACTTAAAATAAGTACGTTTGAAGTAACTGACTTTTGTTCAGTGATCGATGATCTATAGTATGCACTTCAAGTAATTAAAGTTTGGACAAGAATGAACCCATATATGACAATAGCTTATCTGTATGAGTTTATTTAAGAACCTTAATTATTAGCTTATCTTTTTTTGTGAAAGTCAAAACATTATTAACTGTTTACAAAATGTTTAACAAAAACATCCCCACACTGTGAAAGATGTTAGTCACAGCTATTAGGTGTGATTGTTTGAAGAATATGTTATTTGAAAGCTTTGAAAGTTCAATCCTAAATTGTTATTAATACTATTGGCCAGGTTGCGATAATTGAACAATCTGTGAGCCCAGGAGGTGGTGTATGGCTAGGAGGACAACTCTTCTCCGCCATGGTTGTCCGCAAGCCAGCACACCACTTCCTCGATGAGCTACAAATCTAGTACGACGAGCAAGAAGACTATGTCGTGATCAAACATGCCGCCTTGTTCACATCCACCATCATGAGTAAGCTCTTAGCCCGTCCCCAATGTGAAGCTCTTCAACGCTGTTGCAGCTGAGGACTTAATCATCCAAGAAGGAAGAGTTGCTGGTGTGGTCACTAACTGGGCTCTTGTAACAATGAACCACGACACACAATCGTGTATGCACCCTCTTGTAACTGGTCACTAATGTGATGGAAGCAAAGGTTGTCGTGAATTCATGCGGGCATGATGGTCCTATGGGCGCAACTGGAGTCAAAAGGCTGAGTGTTGGTATGATTGAAAGTGTTCCATTATGAATATAAGATAGGAATGTTCACTATGAATATCAGATAGTTGTACCCCCTTACTATAATAGATGTAAATATGTTGTTGTGTTTGAGCTGCATCTTTCATACTTCATTTTCATTCCATTCCCACTTTCACCGACACGTCTGATAATAGATGAGCTTTTACACCAGAGATTGCTGGTAAGCATACGGTTCCACTATGAATATCGGATAGGTGTACGTGAACCCCCGTATTCATAGCTGGTATCTCAATGTAAGGAAAAGGGCAAAGAGGTTAGTATTTCATGGACTTCGTTCGTATTTCAGGGCTCAAAATCTTCGCTCATTTAATGGTGGATCAGTTTTAGGCTTTCTGGAATTTGCACGATGTCCAGGTTATCAGTGACAAATTTACACAGATTGCATTTTCCATTTGGTCCCATGTATATTGTCTCTCATATATATGTCACTTCAAGTAAATTTAACAAACTAAACACCATCGAAAACTCACTGAAAACAATTACTAGTGATGATAATATGATAAGATTGCGTTTGACAAATTCATTTCAAACAATCATGATGAGGTAATGTGATATGTGTCCATAGACCATATATAGGCAAGCTCATGGATTTCATTCTCATACGAGAAACTTGTTAGGTGTTACAATGGATGAAACTATTACGAGGCCTGGTTGATCTCTTTACATACTTTATGTGCATTGCAACTAAATTTGTAAAAATGTAAGCCTATTGGTTTATAGTAATGGGATGTGCCGCTACAATGTAGGATAGTTGTAATAAAGATACTCGAGTCGTGGCTGGGCTGGATTGATTTAATATGATAAGACATTCTCAAGTTTTTTAGTCGTCTTATCTCTACAAACTCATGTGTCTGACACTCTGACAGTTGGTATTCGTACCAAGTCATTCTAACTACTGCATGTTTTAACTAAATTTTATGGTTCTATAGTATGTTGTGGCTATCTACTTATGGAAGTCAACAAGTGATACATTGACTTTTTAACTCTGCTACGAAGAATATTAAGATGATTTCAGCAGCAAAAAATAAGTCCACGGCCAAGTTGACTTAGAGGGGGATTCATGCTAACTAAAACGTAAAGATGGCAAAACAAGGTCTTAGTGAGGTAGGAAACGGGTCAAAACAGGGCTGGTTTGGGTTGGTTTGAAAACACTTTTATTTATTAGATTAAGTTGGAGAAGTATATGGTTTGAAAAGAGATTTGGGCGACTCTCAATATGGTTGACCCATTAGTCAAGACGACATATGTATATGGGGTGAAATTCCATCTCTAATCGGATGATTCGAATTCCACTCTAGTTCAAAATTTTCGTTTAGTTTTAATCAGGTCATAACCCATTAGTCATTTTTCAATATAGTTATATAGCGTAGATGTGTATTAGTCCTTTGATGAGATTAAGTTATGTTTGGGAATGCACATAGTTTTCCAGCAAGTTATGTTTGTGTTTGCGCCAAGGTCACTCAAAATTTCGATCCATTAACTTATAGATGAATATTGATCTGCGCATTGAATGTCTTGCTGCTGCAGGTTTGGAATTGTTAACTCTTAACTAAGTAGCATTTTAGGAAAGCTGAGACTACCCCATTTCTTGTGTCAAGTCCTCGTAAAAGCCGTGTTGGAATCAATGACTTTGGCTCACTTAAATTCACATACAAGGTAACTTCATGCTGTTTCTACATAAAACCGTTGCTATCTTTATACACATGCACGATTTTAGGATCTTGAACTTGTTGCAAATGCTGAAGCGTTAAACAGGTACAACCACAACCGGGTCTGGCGGATTCAGCCGGGTCTTACCCGAATACGGCCGGGTCTACCCGGGTCTGACCGGCTTTATCCGGGTCCTGCCCGAATATGGCCGGTCTATGCGGATTTAACCGGGTCTTGCCCGAATATGGCCGGGTCTATCCGGGTCTGGTCGCATTTAGCCGGGTCTTGCCCGAATATGGCCGGGTCTATCCGGGTCTGGTCGGTTTTAGCTGGGTCTTGCCCGATTATGGCCGGGTCTATCCGGGTCTGGCCGGATTTAGCCGGTTCTTGCCCGAATATGGCCGGGTCTGGCCGGATTTAGCCGGGTCTTGCCCGAATATGGCCGGGTCTGTCTGGGTCTTGGCCGGATATAGCCGGGTCTTGGCCGGATAAAGCCGGGTCTTGGCCGGATATAGCCGGGTCTAGCCGGGTCATGGCCGGATATAGCCGGGTCTTGGCCGGATATCGCCGGGTCTAGCAGGGTCTTGTTTACCTGGTGGAATATATCTTTGTACATTTGAAATAATACATACATATTTATATATATATATTATAGGTCCGGAATATGACCCTTGTGCAGGCTGCCCAACCAGCCACAGGGCCAAGAGTTTGAGGGCGGCACCAAATTTTAAGAAAAGAACAATCAAATATACATGTAGCTTTGTATAAAGCCCATTAGATCTGGTCTATTATTCATTCATGTACATATATGTTATAACCAAGTAGAACTTTACATCATCAAGCTATGTGGGATCAGGGATGTGTGCTTTTCTTCATTTGTTGTATTGTTATCACATACTAGTGCAGTATGATTAGAAAAAAAATTATAGTAGTACTACGTATTGCTTTATTTTCAAAGAAGCATTGTAGACTTCATGTGGGTCTTGGCCGGATATAGCCGGGTCTAGCCGGGTCATGGCCGGATATAGCCGGGTCTTGGCCGGATATCGCCGGGTCTAGCAGGGTCTTGGCCAGATATAGCGGGTTTTGTTCGTATAGTGGTTTTACGTATATCAAGACATGATTTGTTTACCTGGTGGAATATATCTCGTCACTTTGAATAATACTATATATATACTTGCAGGTTCTATCATTCAAGATCAACGTGAAGATGACATTGCTAATGAATAGGCTAAAGGTTTTATATTTATGAGAAAGGTGTTTGTGAGTAATGTATGATGTTGGTTCCTTAAAATACTGCTTATCATGTAGCAAGGACATGAGAAATGTTGGAAAGGGACCTTGGTTGTAATGTTTTACATGGTAGCTTACATCACAATGTAGAAATGCGGTGTGCAGTTTGTTTCCTTCGTTTATGGGATTTAACAACTAACTTG
Source organism: Tanacetum coccineum (assembly GCA_026074375.1). Classification (NCBI taxonomy): domain Eukaryota; kingdom Viridiplantae; phylum Streptophyta; class Magnoliopsida; order Asterales; family Asteraceae; genus Tanacetum; species Tanacetum coccineum. The sequence continues at coordinate 7,484 of BQNB010071321.1, read as the reverse complement.
TTATTGATTTAATTAGAGTACAAAATGATGAGCAGTGAAAATGGTTTCTTCACCGTTTCTGTGAGACGGATTAAGATATGTGAATGGTTTATGTTTTAGCTTGCCAGAACATAGTGTTCCTATTCCATGGGTCAAATGGTCAGGTATGTGATAATGTGTCCATAGGCAAGCTCATGAATTTCATTTCCATACTAGAATTTTGCTTCACACCTGTTTCAAGTTGCCTTGGATTAAACTATAATGGATGAAACATGTAAAATTTTTGAACACATGGATGTGGATTGCCCTAAGAAGGTAACGAATGGAATTCCAACTCAGAATGCATGGGAATGATGGTTTTGAGCAAGTCACTCGTAAAAAACAAAAGGCTAAACAGAAACCTCATCATACTGAAGGCATTAGGTTATCTAAACCTAAGCTGAATTATGTATATCGGCCTGTTACTAAATCTCATCCTGTTAAGACGTGTACTACTCAACCTAATGCTTCTACACATCCTGTTAATACGTCAATGGACGGGCTGGTGAAGATATTGCTAAATCGGATAATAAAGGGGCCACTACATTCACAAATGTGGCGAACTCTTCTCAGCATACAACGGATAATGATGATGTAGTTGGAAGTGCATTGGATGCGGAAATGAATTATGTTTCATGATTGTCTGTGTGTTTGTGTATTGACATTGCACTATTGTAATAAAGTTCCCTTTGCGTTGTTAGCTTTACTCTCGTTAGAAAGCTCGTGGCGGTACGCCTAATGGTAGTTCTCTACTGTTAAAGTCCTAACCTGGAAGCGTTTGGTGTGGTCACAATAGAAAAATGGAATGATATATGAATTTAGACAAAAGTGCACATACAAATTAGCATACTGTTAGTATACGTTAATCATGAAGGAATTAAACCTGACCATACCTATTAATTTTAAAGCTATTTTAAAAGAACTATAATGTGTCCATAGACAAGCTCCTGGATTTCATTCTCATATTTTATGCTCATTGCAAGTTACCAAATTTTATAAAAATGCACTTCTATATAAAGTAGTGATTTATAATAATAATAATGGCAATGTAGCATACTTTCAATAAAAATACTACTCGTATTATGTGATCTAATTTAATCGTGTAGTGCCTTTACCTTTTTTTTATAGTTATTTTCTTGTTGATTATATTTAAAAACACAATTGATTGGAGTGGGATGTTGGGGGAATGACACAGCCTCCTTCTACCTAAAGCTTAGGTCATGAGTTCGAGTCTTACTAAAGCTAAGCTATTCTCCTCTCCATCTCACTTTTTTATTATTATTTTTAAATAGCTAGTGTTTAATGATAGAGAAGTGTAAATTGATTTCAGTTAAAGATTCTAGCATGGTACTCGCGCAAAGCAGCGACCATACCAAATATGCATTTTTTTATCGTATTTTGATTTTTAAGTGGTATGCAATGATAGTCGGTATTTGATGGTTTACCAGTTTGATAGTTTTAAAAGATGTGTGTCTAAATTTTTGTAAATTATATTAATGCAAATATATAGATGCAGAATTATATTCATTTGAACTTAATAAAAATTGAATTTTTATCATAAAGTTTACAACTATAAATTTATATCATTATAGGTTTGTAACATCAATTTTAATACTAAAATTTAATGTGTCATTAATTTACATTATAATGTAATTTGTGTAGTGTATAATTTATTTATTGACTCAGTTAATGTAATACTTTCTTTCATAATGTTCATTGTCTTAAAAAATTTAAGACTTCATTTTAAAAGAAGTCCTAAGTGCATAATAAAGAAGTATAGAAGTAAGAAAATTGGGAGGAAAAAATAAATTAAACCACCCTTCATTTTCGGTTATACTTAAAAATAACTAGTGTTTAATGGTATAGAAATGTGAAATGATTTCATTTTAAAAAAATAAAAAAAAGTGTAAGCATTTTAATTTAAAATTATTTAAATCACTTTTTCCATTCATTTTCCTTTCGTTATACTCGAGAACACAACCCAACTCCTTAGTCGGGCCCTAGTCACAAATAGGCCTTGTCTATGAGACTTCAAGCATGTTTGTATCAACTAAAACTACATCAATCGTTATGGGAAAAGAAGAACGGAGCTAAAACTGCAACTACGATTAAGTCGGTTTTCTATGAACTTGTAAAAAACTATATTAAGATTGAAAAAATAATGAGCTCAAACATGCATATGCTAAAACAATTTGAGCTTATATATAGATGCAAGGTACTAGACGTGAATTCATAACGGATTAAAAAATGTTTGCTTGTATGTAATTGGGGTTTAAAAAGTTGGTTATTAATGGACTTGAATAAGCTTGAACCAGGGGTGTAAACGAGTAGGTTGGAGACAAAACAACAATTGTTAACAAGAAAAAATTTAATAACAACAATCTACATAGATTTTTTTGAGGTACCATGCATAATTATCTTTTTTATAGGGTGCTACTATTGGTACCCCTCCTGGCTCACTCAAAAGTACAAAAAGGTACAAAAGATTCCTTTTGTACCCATTTTTCACAGTATAATGCAGTTTTATATTAGGTTATGTTCCGTATTTTTTGACAGTTTCATGCTTTTGACTTGTTAAACTTTATAATTTTTATTCCGCACTTTGAGTTTCACAGTTTTATAATATAAACAAAATTATAAAAATTAAAAAGATAAAAAACTGAAAGGGGGGGGGGGGGGGGGGGTTACGAATGGCTTTTTAAAGGGTATGTATAACTTAAGCCTTTTTTATATCAAAGAAAATGTACTACATACCTGCTAGTGAACATATCTATAATTCAATGTATAATCAAATGAAACTTAACTTTTTTTTTTAGAATAATAAATTGTATGTTACTACTTGTAACATAAAAAATAAATAATTACGGCCCCACTCAATTCAACTTTCTGGCTCCGTCTCTGCCAGGGTTGTAAACGTGTAGAGTCGAGTTAAACTCGACTTCGCTCGTTCTTTAGATTTCGAGCTTGAAGCTCATTCGAGCACGAAGCTCGACTCGAGCTCGATTATTTTCACATTTAAGACTCGAACTTGATGAGTACTATGTATATCAAGCTCGGCTCGACTTGATTTTTATGAAACGTAAGTAAATATACGTATGTAAAAAAAAGTGTAATTTTATCAAAGATCGATAACGCTTCGCTGTTGGACAATGAAAACCCCATTGGGTATAACTTTATTATCAACCACTATTTATAATAGTGAAACCCTAATACCCTAAACCCACAAACCGGGCTTGGGCCTATTACATAAATAACTTTGACTAACAACTTTGACTAACATTAATTACTTTGACTAACATTAATTACTTTGACTAACACTAACATATATCCTCTAATACTCCCCCGCAGTCCGAGCGGCGAAATCGCGAAAGCTCGGACTGGAGAAAAAAAACTAAGAAATAAAAATTATTCATGCAGACTCAAGGTATATCTATCTGTCGAAGATGGCAGACTCAACCTGTATCTATCTGCTTAACACGGCAGACTCAAGGTATATCTATCTGTCAAAGATGGCAGACTCAACCTGTATCTATCTGCTTAACACGGCAGACTCAAGGTATATCTATCTGTCAAAGATGGCAGACTCAACCTGTATCTATCTGCCGAAAACCAAAAGTCGTCTCGGGACTTATACCTTAGATTCGACAAAAGTCGTCTCGGGACTTGATACCCTAGATTCGACAAAAGTCGTCTCGGGACTTATACCCTAGATTCGACACCAACAAAAGTCGTCTCGGGAATTAATACCCTGGATTCGACATAAAAAAAAATTAAATAACTATATTTAAAAAAAAATCAAAACAGCAACTATTTGATGAGCCGATCAAACATAACTTCATGTCACCATAACAACTCCAAAACAAGTGCCACGTCATTGGGGTTGCTAATTAATATCACTGTCTTCAAAGTCATCTGCAAAGTTGTTGAACAAGCCGTCATCAGCAATGATCCAAAGAAGCTATGATCCACGAAGGGTTTTAGGTTTTTTTTTTATAGAGATCGGTGATATACCGAGATGTGTGTTTGATTGAGGTGGGGTTAGGGTTTGACGGGGTGGCTTAGGGAGGCGGCTCAACTTAGCCACCTCCGTCCGATACCATGTTGGACAATGAAAACCCCATTGGGTATAACTTTATTATCAACCACTATTTATAATAGTGAAACCCTAATACCCTAAACCCACAAACCGGGCTTGGGCCTATTACATAAATAACTTTGACTAACATTAATTACTTTGACTAACATTAATTACTTTGACTAACACTAACATATATCCTCTAATATTCACGAGCTTCACGAGCCGAGTACTTTGGAGCTCGAACTTGGCTCGTTTAAATCGAGTCGATTTCGAGTAGTTTACGAGTTGATCTAGAATAGCTCACGAGTTGTCTCGTCTCGTTTTTAGCCCTCAACTATACTAACCTCGTCATATATTTTCCCCAAATTAAAATGCAAGAACAACCTTTAGGTAGGTTAAGAATGATCGATGGTCTATCGATGATATCTAGTCGGCTTCTTCTGCCCGAGATCATTGTTGAAATTATGTTGAAGTTTCCTGTCGAAACCTTATTAAAGTGTAAGTTTGTCTAGTTATTTTAAGTTGGCTAAGACCGTGGCAATGCGAAGATCGTGTTCAGGAATAGACTAAGCTAAAGGTTTTATATTTATGAGAAAGGTGTTTTTCAGTAATTTATGATGTTGGTTCCTTAAAATACTACTTATCATGTAGTAACATGGAGAAATGTTGGATACATGGTAGCTTACATCACAATGTAGAAATGCGATGTGCATTTTGTTTCCTTCGTTTATGAGATTTTACAAGTAACCTGTTATTGATTTAATTAGAGTACAAAATGATGAGCAGTGAAAACGGTTCCTTTACTTTTTTGTGAGACAGATTCAAATAGGTAAATGACTTATATTTTACCTTGTCACAACTCACAACATAGTGTTGCTATGCCATGGGTCAAATTGATCATGTGTCCATAGGCATACAAAATGATGTGCTCGTGGATTTCATTCCCATACTATAATTTTGCTGAAAATGATATATGGACCTAACTAAACAAACCTAATTATAGACCTAAATTTTTTATGTTAACACGTGTATTAGATATTAACCACAGTTGATGTCATTTTTGTTTTCCCTAATATACCCTTATTTAATATTTACTCTGTATATGATTTGGTTATTTACTTCTTAATCTCTCTTGTAACCGTCTCCCCCTCCATCTATGTTCGTCAAAGAGTTTAACTTTTCATTTCTTCAGCCTCAAGTAGCATCGTTATAGATGATGGAGTTTAAATTGTGTATGTTGGTCCTTTAAGTATTTTTGGTAATTTGGTTCACTACTGGGCTAACAAAACTAATTTGCATGTAAATATATTATTGGACGTTACGGCCTACGAGAGTAACTTTTTCATCTTCTCTTTTTATTTCTTTTAGAAAGAGCAAGCTACAAGAATTTTTAGTTGGCATGTATGGAACATCCAATTGTATATAAAAGTCCATGTGGGCACGTAACTAAAATCGCGAAATAAAAATGGTAGATTAAGAAAACTGAATACGTATAGAGAAGTCCATCTCTTACTTGTTAATCAAATAAATAGTATTATGGATTAGGAAACTGATTATGAATAGGTAAATTAGGAATAAAACATAAAAAATATGTAAATTGTAGAAATAGTGACAAGTGGTCCAATAAGAAAGTTAGGTCTATTTGTAGGTTTCCAAATTAGAGATCTATATATCAAAACTCATTTTTGCTTGGTACGTGTTGCGATGGATGAAACTATAACGAGGTCCGGTTGATCTCGCTACATACTTTATGTCCATTGCAACCAAATTTGTTAAAATGTAAATCTAGTGATAATAACATGAAGATATTACTATATGAACAACTTACAAGATTTATAAACGGAAGGGATCGAATTTAATTAGGAAGAGGTCCCTTTACATTTTAGGTATATAATTTATTTAAAATTGTATTTAACAAAAATGAGAGTTTTGGAACAATGGCAAACGCTCTTTCTACTTGAAACTTAAGTCATATGTTCGAGTTTTGTCAATGCCCATGTTCCAATTACCTATCTTTTTTAATAACCTACATATTTTTATTATTTCACTAGCTTAAAGACCCGTGTAACCCCACATGAGTGCATTCCGACAAAATGTTTCACCTATTAAATACCATCCTTCGGCAAGTATCAATGAATCTCACTTCATTCTGCAAACAAAGCAAATTCAAACCAAACAAATAGAAGCACGACTAATAGCACCAACACTACCCCAAGCGGACCCAATTCAAGCCCCGACTCCTACTCCTTCTTCAGCTCCAGGTGACCATGAAAATGATGCATTTCGGACTTTTTGCTTCTGATGAAAGATGAATTTTGAACACCTCAAGAGGCACGTCAATGATATGCCATTCAAGTTGGTCAACCATTGTTACCATATAGTACATACGTTGCTTTCATGTACCACTTATTCCACCTCATGTTATATCCTTGATGTTCGAACAACAAAGATTCAATGAACAGACAAACAAATTGCAACATTGGTAAAGTGGTCACATTGACCCGTTCAATCCATTTTCTTTTAATCCCTATTTGAGAAAATACATTACCCAACGGGGGTAGTTTAACTTTTCTATTATACTTTTATTTGTATGTACCTCTTTAACTTTTAGTTGTTCAAAAGGACCGCAACATAAGGTATTTAACCACCATCGGTATTTTTTTATCAGCTTTTCGATATACTTTTCACCAAGTGTCATGAAAAGCGGACAATACTTTAATAACATTTTATACTGGAAAATATCAATAGATATAACATTTAACTCATATTTTTATTTTAAATCTTGGATGATTTTTATCTTTATTTTATTTAAGAGCGAATGAATTGAACAAAGCTTGCACAAAACAAATTACTAACTCATTGTGTTGGTTATTTGTTGATTTTTAGATTTAGAAATTTTTTAGATCCATAATACTTGTTTCTTGAGCCTATAAATTTCTACAAAGAAAATTTACTGCATAAAAGCATTTTTTTAAGAGCATGAATTGCATTAAAGCATTAGTTTTGTTAGGATTAGGGATGGATAATCAAGGGCAAAGAGACCAGCAAAACGATAAGAATTGCAGCAGAACAATGCATACAACTAGGGACAATAACAAAGATCAGAACATGAGCGTGTTTGTATTGTCAAAAACTTGAGATACAAAATTCCATATCTGCTATAGATGTATATATTTATAAAACAAACCGACATACAGAAGTTTCCCACATCTTAAGATACACTAGCAAAATGACCAAACTACCCTTAGTACTAAAATTACCAAACTACCCTTAGGACTATAAAGTCAAACATCTAACAAGTGTCATATGTGATGCCACCAACCAAAGATATATGCCATTTACATGTAATATTGTGTTTATCATAAATTTGATGATTGTACGTATATGT
>BQNB010071320.1:9096-32809 GCA_026074375.1 Tanacetum coccineum | reverse complement strand
CAGTCAACATCAGGGGATGTTAGTTTAGCTGAACCCAACCAAGTAAATCAACCACCGGATCATCTCAGAAAATGGACCAAGAACTTCAAAATGGCCGAGATAGAAGACTGCTGGTTTTAAGCCATGCAAGATGAAATTCACGAATTTGATCAACTTGAAGTATGGGAATTAGTACCTCGCCCAATCTATGTTATGGTTATCGCTCTCAAGTGGATCTACAAAGTGAAGCTTGATGAATATGGTGATGTACTGAAAAACAAAGCTCGGTTAGTTGCAAAGGGATATCGTCAGGAGGAAGGTATTAATTTTGAAGAATCATTTGCTCCAGTTGCACGGATAGAGGCCATCAGAATATTCATTGCCAATGCTGCAACCAAGAATATGATCATCTACCAGATGGATGTCAAAACTGCTTTTCTTAATTGATTCTTCAAAATTATTTGTGTTAACCACGGTGGTAAAAGTGTTGTTTGAAAATCAATCAGATCTGGATTTCTCGTAAAAAAAATTAAAAAAAATTAACACTCAATCAATGACTACAACTCTTTCAATAGAAAATGGGTCATCGATGACAACAATTTCTTCAAGGGCGCCGTGGATCCAACGCTATTCACACGCAAATCAGGCAAACATATTCTACTTGTTCAAATATACGTAGATGACATCATTTTTGCCTCAACAGATCATAATGCGTGTAACACATTTTCAAAAGAGATGAGCTCCAAATTTCAGATGTCGATGATGGGACAAAAATGTAGTTTTTCTAGACTACAAGTATTCTCAAAGTCCCGGTGGCATCTATATTAACCAAGCAAAAATATGCTCTCGAAACTAAAGAAATATAGAATGGATCTCTCTGACCCAGTCGATACATCCATGGTAGATAGATTGAACTGGACGAGTATCCTCAATGGGTTCCCAGTTAACCAAACTCGATTCCAAGGAAATGTTGGCTCCCTTATGTAACTACAGCCAGTAGACCGACCTTGTATTCGCCGTTGCAGTGTCAGATATCAGGCTAAGCCACCAAAAAGTACTTTTGAAGCATCAAAACGTGTCTTTTAGTACTTGAAAGGAACCATTAACATGGGTCTTTGTATCCGAAAGACAACGCCATGTCACAAACAAGCTTATGCAATGCGATCATGCGCGGGATGTCAAGATTCAAGAAGGAGTACGTCAGGAAGTGCTCAGTTTCTTGGAGATAGATTGGTTAGCTGGTCATCAAAGAAGCAACGAAGCACGGCAATATCAACTACAGAGGCTGAATACATCGCCATGTCTGGATGCTGTGCTCAAATCCTTTGGATGCGATCCCAGCTCAAAGACTACGGATTGAAATACAATAAAATTCCTTTGTACTGTGATAACAAAAGTGCTATTGGTCTTTGCTGTAACAACGTCCAGCACTCTCGCTCTAAACACATTGACATACGGCACCATTTCATCCGAGAGCAAGTGGAAAATAGAGTGGTTGACTCTACTTCGTGGAAACGAATTATCAACTTGCAGACATCCTCACCAAAGCATTACCAAGAGAACGGTTCGAATTTCTTCTTCCACGCCTAGGGCTTAGAATGAGTTTTTTGACCCCTGAAACTCTCAAACGTCTTCAAGAAGGAGAGGATGAGTAAACCAAATGCCTTAGTGTATCCTTTGTAAATAGGCCACACATAAAAAATATTAATATATATATAATAAAATACTTAAAAGGCTTAAAATTAATTAATTATAAGAATAATAAAATACTTAGGAAATATTTTAAGTCATTTGGAATTACTAAAAGGCTTGCAATTACTTCATATTGCAACCCGGTTTGATGTCTGGGCATGGATTACTTTATATCCATGCTTTATGGGTGTATTGTAAAACAATGGTGAGGGAAGAGCTGTTCGCCTGATCTTTTCCTCTCAATCAACGACTACAGCTCTTTCAATAGAAAACGGGTCGTTGTTTGAGGGGGAGAGTAAATGGGAAAAATCTAAGGGGTTCTAAAAGACTGTTGGATGCGATGAAAGTGTAATTATAAGATGTTTGTTGTATTCTAATGGGTTAATATTTGGAGGGGAGTTAATTAATTTTAACTCAAAGGTCCAAAGTTATCTAGTGTTGTAATGCTTAGGGTTTAAAAAGCATTTGCTCTTTGTTTCCTAGCCTTACTAACCAATAGGGACTAAGTTGGCCAATTGCCTAATCTTAGAAAAGCCTTAGAAATACTTAAAACAAAAATTAAAAGAAGATGGAAACCTAAGGGGCTAAATCTGCCAAGTTTCTAACTAAGGAGCATAAAAGAGGCGGCGAGTTGCCATTTGGTCAAACTTTACAAAAATCGGTCAACGACAAAACACACACTCTCTCTTTCACGCAACTCGCCGCCAAGAACATAAACTCGAATCTTTGATTTCCAGTGTTTCTTGCAAAGGTATGTATCGAACCTTAATCTATATCATTTATTATGTGTGTATATCAATGGAATCGATCGGAAACACATCAAAAAGTGTAGAAAAAATAGATCTAGGGTAGTTTTAAATGTAAATGCCAATGTAGTGTTGTAAGGTGTGACTTAGTTGCTGGGAATTGTTCATAAGGTGTATATTAATAAGTTTTGATGTGTGGATTTCTATCACTAACAATAATGAATGATTTGCCCAAGTTTCTTAATGGCGGGTTGACTTTTAGAAAGTAAAAGTCGGGAGTAATGTGTGTCTTATGCGTAGGATAGCCTAGGAATGCCTTAGGAAGTGATTTGTTTTGACAAGGGAGGTGCGTGGGTTGAATTTTAAGAAATCTGTCCGAACGGCGAGTTGCTTATGTTTCTAGGTGGCGAGGCGAGGATGCGTATGTTCCTAGGTGTCGATTGAATATGTTTATTAGGTATTTAGATAACTTACTCACCCGCTTGGTCCAGCGGCGGGTTTGATCACACGGGGTTGCCTAACGGCTGGTTTAATCACAGCGGTTGCCTAAAGGGGTTCATCTCACAGCGAGTTACGAAAAGGCGGAGTTGTCCATAAGCGGGTTGACTAACCGCGGGTTGCCATAATTTTTCTATTAGTTTTATTCCAAAAGGTAAACCGCGTCCCTCGGCGGTTTAGGGGTGCCGAGATATATTTATATATTAAAATATTTAACCCGCCCCTTTTCAAATATTATTCATGGCGGTTTAGTGCCTTTTCGCGGCGGTTTGCTCGATTCTCCTAACGGCTAGTTGGCATTCTGCCTGGCGGCGGTTTGGGCTAAGTTACAATATTTTGGCCCCATTGAGCCCAATAATCTATCAAGCCCCTACGAATGACCCAGATTTGTTTTTTCTACAACTCCCATCCGGGCTGTAGTTTAACAGAGTAATTAAAATCCTGTTGGATAATTGAGTAGAGTTTAATCATACCATAGTTTCCTCGGTTTTTTATCAATCTGTGAGTACATGACATAAATCAATACTGAGTTCTCTCTAACTTCGTTTCTCTGCAATGTTTGTCTTCTTTGTTAAATACTCTTTTGCAGAATACGATGGCAGAACAAAATATTACCACTCAACCTCCTACAAGAACAGATGAGCAGATTGTACCTCGCTCTCAGTGGTTAACAATCGAGAAAAGCAACCCTTCTTTATTAATGCACATAGAGATATCAAAAGAAACCCTATCATTTCAGATATCAGGTGACATCCTGAGTATACCAACTTCTTTCCAAGCATTAATGCCTCCGCAAATATTACTGCTATGCTACCTAAACAGTTCATGGAAAACAATGACATATAACGAGAATACTGTGTATATAGTGTAGTCAGTTGATGAACAATGGTTCGATCAAAGTGATGATCTTCTCAGAAAGCATGAGCAATTACTCCTGTCAAGCCCAAGCTCAACCCATTAGAGTTACCTCCGTCGGTAACACGGTGAGTGATTTTGTTAAGAGCTGGGGTATCCTGAACCTGGAGAAGATTTGGGTACTCCCAAGATACGGTGACATTTATGTGTATCAACCAGGAGGCAATTATATCCTTAATCAATCATGCATGACAGAAGACTTCTGGCAGTGACAAACCCAGACTCCCAGTTCTTGCATAATCGCGTGGGGAATCGTCACTCAAACTAATGTTTGATCATGCATAGCTGTTATGGAGAGCGATTTTACTCAAGGATCCAGGACATTTTATTTTCACACCAAAGCAAGCCACAAAGCCAGTCCTGAAGAACCCTAAAGAAGAAAGTAACCCCTCTCCTCATCCCTTATGATGGTTTTTCGCAAGTGATAATCTAACTACTTGGCAAGCAATAACAACCTCCATAGACTCCTGAATTCGAGGTTCGTCATACTGGATCTGAATACTATAGTTAGGAACTCTCAAGTTCCGTTTGTCACCTAAAGTGAGTCAGTTGAAGTGTTTGGGAAGGCAATTCCCGATCCCCTGATAACTGAAGCCATACAACAATCCTCTAAATCCCAAGTGTCTGGAAATGGTTGCTGAGAATACAAAGAAAACCTCTCAAGTACAGTGCAAGCGTGCAACCCTGCAACAAAGCGTCTACACCTAATAGCCCAAACCACCACACCAGTCCCCAAACAATCCAAGCCAGCTCCTCCTTCGACAAAGAAACCTTCCAAGCAAAGCTTCCACAGAAAGATAGAAAAGGAAAGCCACTTTCCAACTTGTTGACAAGATGATGAACTCAACAAGAATCTAATTCCTCAAGCAAAGATATTATCCTGAATCTCGAACTGGCCTAAGAAGATGAGTTTGGAAAAGCACACCAAGAAAAGTTAGAAGGAAGTTATATGCGACATGGAACGAGCCATTAAGCATAGCTTGATCCAGCCTTTCTTGCCACAAGGTAGGGCTCCTGGATGAGGAGTAACGATCAGGACCCTATTAGAAAATAACTTCAAACTGCATGAAGTATAGGCAATGAACGGCCGTGGTAAACGAAGAACAAGAACCTCATTCCCTGATCGCTCTGTCAGAAAAAGAAGAAAAGAACTCCTGAACAGTTTATCCTGTAGCGTGATCAAACTCCTCATGATTCAACAACTGGACCCCTCTTCTCAAACCTGAAGAAACACATCAAGAGAACAGTGAACCAGAGAATCCATTCTTCATCAACAACTGATTCAGACGAACAGAAAGTGAAACCAAAACCGCTGCTACCCTAAAGTGACAAAGATTATCAAGGTTAAAGTAGACTCGTCAACCGTAACCCCCCTTCATTATAAGCCATTCCTGTATCAGACCCTGAAAAGCACAGAGGCTGCTGGCGTGGAACCTCGACCTGAGGCCCATGAAGAAACCAGATGGATCAGACTCTGGAAAATACATGTGTCTCTTGCTGACCAAACCCTTAGCACATGTATGATGAATTCCTCGCCACAGCCTACCCAAAGATTCATGATAACCTAAAGCTCATAACATACGAACGTGTCATCTATGATAAAGCCAGAAAGTCATTTTGGTTCTAATGTCTTCCATGAAAACCGCTCTTTGACACTTTTAACTATTGGGATCAATTTCTGAATGACTAACCAAGCCAAGAAGATCAGGTAGAAATCTAAAGTTAGAGAGAGATCTGATTCCACCATACCATCCAAGTCATCCAAACAGTATCGTCAACTCCTCCAGTCTTGCTCCCTGTCACAGATGTCTCATCTTCAAAGCCTCATTAGTGTCACTCCTCCACCACATCACACTGAAGCAAACAACAATCACCTCATCTCTCCTGAAATCACTCCATTTCCATCGCCCGTCATCTAAGATGGAAAGATATGGAGCAAGAGTATGGTCTGAAGAGAAGAAGACTGATCCTCTGCTGATGTTTTTGGCGTAATTAGATCCTAAGTTTCCTACGGCGTTGATAAATATCATAGGAACAAAAACTTTGATGATGCTCTCCATAAGGTTTCTATAAACGACACACTGCAGATTTTAATCGAGAAATACTCTGTGCTGCCTGGCCTAGAGTCTATCCAGAATCAAGAATCTGAAAAGAGTCCGAAGGAGATTATCAAATCAAAAAGGAACAAGGTGAGGAGAAACAAGATCCACTTACTCCATCAGGTCAACTGGATAAAAGTTGATCCTTGAAGAGATTTTGATCTAAAGAGTGCTCTCTTCAAGCACATGAATAAGATCAAGTCTGCAAACAGAAATACTGCCAACTACCATCTATACCATGCACTTATGGAAGCTTTGATAGCAGATGAAGACGCCATGGATAAGGAAGTTGCAGACAAGTGAAAAGATCACAATGAGAAACATGATAGTGATGATGATGAAGACGTGATGAAGATAAGTCCCTTCCTTGATCAAAACCAGGGTAGGTCAAAAAGAGAAGAAGGATCTGAGTTCTACCGCATCGTGGGTCAGCTCAACCTCCTCCGAAAGATGATGACCAAAGTTCAAAGAAACCAAGGGAGTCTGATGCATCTGCTACCAAACAACATCCCAGCCTAACCTCAACTGGATGGCAGATCACTGACACAAGAGGATGCTGTGCTGACTCTTAGATGCATAGCAGATCTGATCCGAATTAGAACAAACTGAACAATCGTTCATAAGACATGTCTAAACAGGAAGGACGGAATGATCTCAGATAAGGATAAACCCTGACAACGCTCACATTCCCAAGGTGTCAACCACTATGTGGTTTAAGCCGATTTCAGAAAGCGAGAGACGTGCTACACCTGAACCAGAATGGACCATTCCCCCGAATGATTTCCCGGAACCAGAGAATAACTAGGCAAATACATACGCCACAACGTATAAAGTTCCTAAGGAGAACAAGCTTCAAAGGAAGACATGTGATATTGGGTCGTTCATCAAATGGTTTCTGCATACGAATAGGAAAGAAGAAGCATCTGCCAAAGCTGATTAAAGAAGGTACCAGCATTCAACCTTGTTATAGCCTGATCATAAGAACACCTCTTTTCTTCAATGTCAATGGGATAAATGCCAAAAGCTGCTGACAAATAAGGTTTGATTTGTATAATGCCTGAAGGGTCATCAACTTCAGCGAGAATGATATGAACCACTGCCCCTTGAGAGGACCACCGAGGTCAGTAACTAATCTACCACAATTCCATACTTCGAACAAGGATCTGAGTATCTTTTTGACAGATACAAAGAGCGAAGAATCTATGCCTTATCCCATAACCAAGCTCAAAGCCGCTCATATACCTAGACTTTGGCCGTGAAGAATTAGTTCCACGCCCCCCAGTTTTGTGGGTTGAAAGTGAACTCGAATATGACATCAGTGCTGTCCTCAGGCATCAACTCACTGGTGGTTTATAAAGAAAGGCATTTCTACATCAACAAGACACTGGTAAGACCTCTGATCATGAAGCAGTCAGATCTGCAGATGCGAATTCTTAGTGTGATCATTGTCAAGGTATTCGACAAATACGATACAACTACCTAAGAGAGATAATTCTACTTCGTGCTTATGTACCAATAGTATCAGATCATTAGAACGATAATTTTAAAAAACTTCATCCAAATGATTTTGAAGATCTGTTCGCTACTTAAAATCCAGAAAAGTCAACCATCTGCCCAAGACAGACAAGACTATTCCTTCACACAGTAATTCCCAACATGTTGAAACGAAACCTGTTGATCCGGAATCGTGTTGGAGACTTACATGCTTTGGGATTGACAGCTATCAAACAAAGATCAACCTTGAACGTCCCAAATTGGGATTCAGCCGACTATTACGTCAAAAAAGATTACCGATTGTCCCTAAGCCAAGAGCGTTGTCTACAGAGACAGAATGATCGAAAGAAAGTTGATGAGTCTGAATGATCTACAGCAAGTTTTAGTGATGGACAGTTGACAAGAGTAATGGAAAAACTGGACCGACATGGTTAAAGACTTTCATCTGTTCGAGTACAATAAGGGCATGGAGACTAGGAAGTGGTCAGAGGATGACAAGAGAAGAAGCAAAGACTTCATCACTGCAATCGAGAAAAGACTACAGATCAGAAGGATCTATCGAAGTCTAGAAAGCTTTGTTGGAGGAAGAATAAGAGATATTGACTACATGTTAGTGTAAAAGTCCTTAGGTATGACATGTAAAAGGAGTAAAAGCGAGAATAAGGGAAAAGTGTCGACTGAGATGGAGCTAGTACTGGAATAAACCCAACAAGGTTCTAGTCATGAAGTCTCGGTAAGCACTAAAGGGGTTGAAGAATTAAAAAGAATTGTAAAGATAAAGGTTAAAGAAAGAAGGCCCGCTATTACAAAGTCAGAAACGTGTCCAATATCATATGCTGCCATAATCACTAAGATGGAGTTGCTGACATTGAAGAAACGACAACATTGACCAATTGATGCACTGCACAACCCTCCCTAGCCACTCCGAATCTTCAAAAGATTCAGTTTCAATTCTCACGAGACTAAAACACGATATCTAATGACTTTTCTCACTCCAAGTTAGTTGATATTGAACAGGTGGCAGTCAGCTCCAGCCTCCGATTACTAGAACCAAAACGCACTATTGAGTCTAGAGCCAAGAGATCGTCAATTAATCTCGTTAGGACACGTATCCAATTCTCTTGTCTTTCACACACTGTGGAAACAAGTCTATCCTAAGAGTCTACGCATATCCTGTGATATTGGTCCATAACATCGCGAGTGAAACGTTATGTTTTTCACAATGAAGATGAAATCCTGCTAAGCCAACATCAAACAAGCTCTAGGTATGTTGAGCATGTGCATTTACAAGAATTAGCACTCGTGTCAACTGGAAAGAAACGATGGGTGCCGATTATGTATGAATCAAACTTAGTTCCCTTACAAGCATAGACGGTTAATGATCATTTGATAAACACTAAATCTCTCAAAAGTGGTTACAAAATAATTTCATAAGAAACAACTTAGACGTCTTTTCAAATCAATTTTCTCTTTATTACTAACTAATTCCTTACAGAAATCTTAAAGCTGGAGATGGTGATGGAAATCGCAGCACTCAAATATCAATTGAATAAACCGAAGCACAGACACGCCCAACACTAGTTAAGAAGAAATGAGAATACCTATAAAGTTGTCCATAGCTTCCCGCGAACACTCTTACATCATTATTATTCACTAGATGCACAAATGGCGATCCATTACACATTGATGTAAGCTTAAGATTTGGGCGATGAACTTAAGAAAGCTCAAGATCACAGTCCAAGACAATCTAAGATTAAATCAAAAGATCACTATCCCCAAAATACAAATATCAAATGTCTACTAGCTAAAGCTAAGTGAAAAAGTTTTGTTAATTTTTTAGGGGGACCCCCAGTGTATTTTACAGTTTATTACAGCTCGTATTTTAAAAGTTAATAGTACGTTTTCTTCAGTTGTGGGGTCGGGTACGAATACCCGGTATATTGTAAGTACTATATAAGCCTCTTCCAACTTTGGAAGAGGTAAGCTAGTCATTATTTCCTTTTCATAGAAACACATTTTCTCTCACTACAAAACTCTCTCAAGTGTTTTCCGGCTCTCTAGAAACTAGCAAAATCCAAGAATCGACCCCGTGTTATGATATAGGATATACCACAAATTTGTTCTAACTGTTCAATCTATAAGACTTCTTCTTTAGTACCTTATTCTATACTTTTAAGGTATATTTGCATTGAAAGAATAAATGAAAATGAGAGTCTGCACATCTCTTGTAGAAAACACATTTAAGATCACTATTACAATGCTATTTTTCAATTCTGTCTTATGTCAGAAACTTATCTTGAATTGCCAACCATAGGATAAAAGCATGTTTGGAATTAACTGGTTATACCATACAACATGATTCCAATGAACACTTGGCCAGCTTTCTCTCATGTCTTTCCAAGATTGTTTTGTTGAAAATTATACCTTTAGCCCATTATTAGTCAGCAACATAACTACATCTTTATCATTTTGTAATGTAAGGGCTTGAATATTACTAAGAATAAGAAAAACACTAATCCAACAGGCCATCTCCACTTACAATTAACCACCATATCTTTAATTACTACATCATCATGAATTCTAGTATCATAGATTGATCTTTTAGTAATTACCTCACTTAATGGGCCATTAGAACACCATTTATGATAAAAACACAGATAATTTTTTGTCATTTCCAATGCTATAGCGTACAAACTCTTTAATGGAATCCCTAATTTTTAGCATATCCTGTACCCAACCACACTATCACATATAATCATATCACCAAGCCACTATACTCTGTTTTTTCTAAAACTTTTACCACATTACCTATTTGCCCATAGAGGATTCCTTGTTACCATAATTTTCCAAAACTTTTATTGATTAGCAACACTTCATTCCAATGTTTAAAAGGTTTAATTACCCAAACCCTTGATTAAAGTTTTCGACACCATCTACAGGCACTCTAGGCTTACCATTGAGCTGAATCCTAAATTCCACATAAATCACTTTAAATAGCTTATCAAGATCCTTATAACTAAATCCGACAAGATGTTATCAAAGCCCTATAGATTTGCATTAGATGGACCTTACAGAGGCAAGTCAATGGAAATTCTTCCTGCATATATAAAGTCCTTATTTCTCTGACAGATAATCTTATTCTTTACTTTCTCAATCAATACTTTACAATCCTTAACTCCAAGTTTTTTAGCCAGCAAAGGGACACCAAGATATCTCACATGAAGTTTTCCACATTTGAAAGGAAGGATTTCAAGCAGCTCTTGTTTCTCTCTGTCTTTAATGCTACCAAAAAATAGTACTTTTTCCAAGATTAGGTGCTAAACCTGAAACTTAACTAAATTCTTCCATATATTTCTTTATGACTTCTGAAGATCCTTTATTACCCTTACACAACACTAATAGATCATCAACAAAACACGTGCGGGACAACTTTAAATCCTTGCATCCAAATGGTATCTGAACTCAGTAGAGGCTTCAATATTCTTACACATTATAAGATTGAATACTTCCATAACCAATGTAAACAAGTATGGATAAATATGATCCCCTTGTTTGAGACCTCTTCCACCTTGTAAAGTACCTATGAATTTTACCATTCAGGCAAATTGTCACACCCCCAGACGGGGCCTGACGAACTAACAGGTCCTAGGTGCGTGACGTCATAATAATCTGATCACAAAGCAATAAAAAACGAGCCACTAAGTCCTAAGGACGTTTAAAAGTATACTCGTTGCATAAAAGAAAATTAAATTTTTAATTTTACAACCGGTCATCAAGAGAGTATAAAATGAGCGAAGCATCAATAAAAGTTTGATCAAATGACAACAAGTATAAAAAAAGAATAAGTCTTGAATTTGGCAATACACATAGCACATTGACCCTCCATTTAGCATTAAGAAAACAAGCCAAGCTAAGCACTTTGAAAACATGTTTAAAACATCCACATAATGTAGGTGAATTCAATACTTAAGTTTTAGTACATAGAGTGGACCACAAAATTTCAAAACGCATGCGACAACTATAACCTATACCTCATCACATACAAAGTATTACTGTTACGCTAAGCTATTACACCAAGCTAATAACACAGGGCCTAATTAATAGTATTCCTACCCTTAACTGGTGTCCCAAACCAAAGACCACCACAACCTCACATCGGATCATGACATATATCCGTTTATTCTTTGTTAAGTGGAACCAAAGCCGATAGGGATAATTAGTCCTAATAGATCTATTTACGCATTCGCGCTCACTTAATCAATCCAATTGGCCATAGGTGACTAACGGTTCATGATAGTTCGAGCAATAGTGGTTTGTAAGCAAACTTAGGCAACACATAAACATGTAAAACTCACGTTAAGAACTTGTGTCTAATTTTAAAAGCAAACAATGTTTCTCACCGCAAAGTACAAAGCATTTGAAAATAAATAAAACGTGGGACTATGAACTCACCTTAAGCAAGTGGTGAATCGATAATCAACGAGGAAGAAATAAAGCCGGAGAATCCTACACGCGACCTAAATAAACGACGCGTCTTAGGAAAACAAAAGATAACTGAAACTTGTACGATATGCTTTCAAGAGAAAAGACATCCATATGTGTATAGTGCTTAGTTTGTTTACTAAAGTCAAGACTAAATTAAAATTACAAAAGAGTTTTTCGTTAAGTCTTGGCGTTTATCTAAAAATTACTACTTTTAGAAAGTTTCTATTTTAGGAAAGTTTTTAGTTTCAAGACGTTAATACCGTCCCCTATATTTGTTAAGTTTCCATATTTTCAAAATGCGCTAACTAACCATAATCGCTTAACTTCCAAGTCCGATCCGCTAAGTTTTACCAAACTTACTATTTTTAGTAACTTTATCGTTTTTCCTAAAATATGTTAATGACGTCTTCAAATGATGCTAATCTATATATATGTGTTACTATATGTTTCGCTAGAGTTTAGAAAGTCCAAAAATGTCCGAAAGTGTCCGAAAACCCCTTTTACTATTCACATCAGCACACTATTCATTTGGTTTTGCCGAAAAATGTTTCAAGTTTCATTTGGCTATAACTTGGCCGTTTTAAGTCCGATTTTAAAGTGCGATATGTGAAAAACTATCTATTCGAAACAAGCTCTTCAAAAACTACTTTTACGCCTAATGAAAACATTTTTAGGTCGCTCAAAACCTCAAAACAATTTCGGGACAGCAAGCACTTTTTGTCAAAAACGCAACCAAAATCCACCCAAACTTCACAATAGTGCCTAGTCTAGCCTAATCTCCGTTCACAACTAATCCACAACAAAACCACACATAAATCTAACCTAATCCCTTCATTTCTATTGTTGCAACACACTTTTCAACTCATCTCACCATAACTTATAAAACAACAAACATAATACTTCCATTTTTATAAAAGTTGTCAAGATATTTTGTCATTTCTTTTTAGAAAAGTAACACAAACACATGGACTCTTAAACTTGAACAATATTCATAAGAATAAAAGAAATGAAACAAGAGATGACCAAGAAATACTTACAAGAATGAAGAAACAAGTAGAGAATCACAAGATCTATTCCCAAAATGACTAGATCTATAAAATCCACTTATAAAATTAGAAACCCTAATTTTATAATCTTAAGAAACCCTTGAAAATCAACCAACCAATACTTGGATCTACCTTAGGAACCCATGAAAATGAACTTAGAATGTTTGGATCTTGAAGAAAATCAAAAGTTATGGATGTGTTTGTGTGTGTGCTTGTTGCCGTGACCCAAAGGGAAGAAAAAAGAGAGGAAAATTTTTGTGAGGCTATGTGTGAATGAAATGACCTAAACTTGTTATAGTGGGGTTTATATAGGAAGAGACATTAGGGTTTTAGGGTTAAGATGTGCCCCCATGTGACCAACACACACCAAGAGTGTGTGTGTGTGTTAGTGGTTCGGCTAGGACAAGCCACAAAGGACCAAATGAGTCAAGTTTTTAGATCAAGGTTCATGTATCTTATTCTTGGTTCAAAATTTACTAGTCAAAGAGTGTAAGAGTGTGTAAGTATCACATGCATGAGGTTATATGGGGAGGTTACACATGAGAGTGACTCCCTCATATGTCACTTTCATGCACATGCATGTAGTTTTCAAAAATAAGATGCTTGGAATTAATTTCAAATGGCATGGTTGTTTTGGTCTTGCTTTAGGCGTCTAATATGTAGAGGGGGGATATGAACGAAAATTTTCACTTAATGAAATGAGATGGACGATAACTAAAGTTTACACGAAAAGATTTCGGGTTTTCGGGGTTCCGTTTGGTCAAAAACGCGAAAACGCAATTTAAAAGATAAAACCCTAAAATTAATATCGGAAGTGATTAAAAATCACGAAACACTTAGAAAAGTTAAAATATCTCATATAAGGCCTAAATTTATTAATAACCGATGCCAGGACGCGCCCGATGATGTTTTTCAGATTTACACGGTTTAACTTCCCGGTAAACTGTTAGATTCAAACGTAACATGAAAAAGTTAAAGATAATAATCAGAAAGGTTTAAAATGTTGACCTGAAACTTACAGGGTGTGACATCCTTTCCCCGTTAAAAGAGCTTTGTCCTCAAAGCTTAGGACGTAGCTTGAGACGCGGATTCAGGGTTAGCAAAAAGATAAGGGTACTTTTTATGCATTTGGTATTCACGCTCCCAAGTATACTCGGGACCTCTTCTTGAATTCCAATGGACCTTCACGATTGGAATGCGACTTTGCTTCAAACATTTAACTTCGCGGGCCATAATTTCAATCGGTTCTTCAATGAAATTAAGCTTGTCGTCGACTTGGATTTCGTCCAACAGAATAGCGAGCGATTCGTCGGATAAGCACTTCTTAAGGTTTGAGACATGAAAAGTACTATGAACACGGCTGATTTTCTCGGGTAACTCAAGTCGATATGCAACCGTTCCAACTTTGGCGAGAATCTTAAAAGGTCCAATATAACGAGGGTTCAGCTTTCCCCGTTTGCCAAAACGTATCACTCGTTTCTAGGCGATACTTTCAACATAACCTTATCCCTAACTTGAAAATCCAATGGATTATGTCTCCAATCAGCGTAGATCCTTTGTCGATCACGTGAAGCTTGTAGACGATGCTTGATTTGTATGATCTTCTATGTTGTTTCACGAATAATTTCTGGGCCAGTAAGCTGAGCGTCTCCCACCTCAGCCCAATAGATAGGTGACCGACACTTGCGACCATACAACGCCTCAAAAGGTGAAGCTTTATGATAGCTATTGTGTTAGGGGAACTCTATCAATGGTAGATGTCTGTCCCGTCCCTTTCCGAAGTCCATCACACACGCTCGTAGCATGTCTTCTAACGTTTGGATGGTCTCTCACTTTGACCAGCTGTTTGTGGGTGATAAGCCGTACTCATATCCAATTGAGTACCTAGGGATTCATTCAACGATTTCCAGAAATGAGACGTAAACTTACTGTCTCGATCAGAAATAATCGAAAACTTTACTCCATTTCTGAGACTAACTTCCTTCAAGTATGTCCTCGTCAACTTCTCCATTGAGTCGGTTTCCTTCATTGGTAAGAAATGAACAGATTTTGTGAGTCGGTCTATAATTACCCAAATTGTATCTTGACCAGACGTCATCTTAGGTAACTTAGTAACGAAATCCATAGTAATGTTCTCCCATTTCCATATTAGGATTATGGGTTGAACCAACAAACCGAATGGTTTTTGGTATTCTGCTTTAACCTTCCAACTCCCATGCATTTACTGACATACGTGGCAATTTCTGCTTTCATGTTGGACCACCAGTATAGCTTCTTCAAATCTTGGTACATCTTGTCCAATCCAGGATGAATCGAATACTTTGACTTATGCGACTCGTGCATAATCAAGGCTCTCAAGTCACCAAAGCATGGTATCCAACTTCTATTCTTCAAACACAACGTTTCGTCTGCACGTGGCTCTAGATTCTTAATCATGCCACACAAATCTTCTGTTCCATAATTCTCTTCCTTTCTTGCCTCAACCTGAGCATTCAAGATCTGCACAGGGAGGTTTAAACCAATTGTCATAACCAAGGCTCAAACTCGTAGTGGCTTAGGTCTACTCTTTCGGCTCAACGCATCAGCCACCACATTCGCCTTTCCCGGGTGATAACGTAACTCACAGTCATAGTCACTTAACAGCTCTAACCATCTACGTTGTCTCATGTTCAACTCTTTCTGATCTAGAATATGTTGCAAACTCTTATGATCAGTGAACACAACGCACTTCGTGCTGTAAAGGTAATGTCTCCACATCTTGAGAGCGAACACCACAGCTCCCAATTCCAAATCATGTGTCGTGTAGTTCTTCTCATGGATTTTGAAGTGGCGGGATTGCATAACATGACTAATCTCCTTCACATCAACACTGCGCCTAATCCCTTGTGAGAAGCATCACAATATACTACGAAGTTTTCACTTCCTTCGGGCAATGCCAAAATCGGTGCACTACATAACTTTTGCTTCAATGTCTGGAAAGCAGTTTCCTCCTTTTCACCCCAATTGAACTTTACACTTTTCTGAGTCAGCTTCGTCATAGGCTTGGCAATCTTGGAGAAACCTTCGATAAATCGTCGGTAGTAACCGGCAAGACCTAGAAATTGGCGAATTTCTGTTGGAGTCTTGGGTGATTCCCAATCCTTGATTGACTCAATCTTCGCAGGATCAACGTGAATGCCTTCACTATCAATCCACAGTCCAAGAATTCTACTCCGACAGCAAAGACGCACTTACGAGAACTTGGCGTAAAATTCTTCCTTCTTGAGCAACTCCAAAATTAGCCTAAGATGTGCATTATGTTCTTCCTTGGTCTTCGAGTAGATCAAGATATCATCGATAAAAACGATCACAAATTTATCTAAGTATGGCCTGCATACCCGGTTCATCAAGTCTATGAACACTACTGGCGCGTTAGTCAACCCAAAAGGCATCACTTGAAACTCGTAGTGACAATAGCGGTTCCTAAACGCCCCCCAAAACCCCCGTCCTTGGAAATATCCACGTCACAAACTCGAGTTGGTGATAACCAGACCTCCAGTCAATCTTCGAAACACACTTATCTTGCAACTGATCAAACAAGTCGCGATTCTTGGAATGGGTATCGATTCTTTACGTGAAGCTTGTTAATTCACGTAGTCGATACACATCAGAAAAGAGTCATATTTCCTTGAAAAACAAAACCATAGCCCCCAGGGTGGGAACTGCCTTATCAATCGCTTAGTACAGAAGTTCTTGTAGTTGAGCAGACACAATTCCTTCCATTTTCGAAGGTGCTAATCTATACGGGTTCGCGCTGAACAGGTGCAACACCTGGGACAAAGTTATTAATTCAACTTGTCGTATCGGTGGTAATCCAGGTAAGTCTTTTGGAAAGACTTCTGGAAAGTCCCATACAGTCGGCACGTCTTCGAGTCGCTTCTCCTTTGACTTGTCTTTGTTTTCTTTCATCGTAACCCGTGTCAGAAATAGTTGACAACCTTTCCCCATATACTTCTAGGTCTTTACACATGATATAATGCTTAACGTTGATTTCTTCACCTTGTTACTTTTGTCTCCTTGAACGATCAGAATTTTGTTTCTGTAAGGAATACGCACTATCTTCTCGTCACAGAAAATCACTGCATGATTCTTTGCTAACCAATCCATGCCAATGATAAAGTCAAAACTACCTAAATCTATGGGCATCAAGTCAATATTAAATGGATTTCCTAACAATCCTAATGTACAACCTCTAAGCACAGTGCTGGTTTCTGAAGTTCTTTCGTCATCTAGCTCAAGAACGTAGCTAATGTCTAAGGCAGAGGGAATGATATCTAGCAATGTACTAAAAGTATTTGATACGAAACTTCTATTGGAACTGAATCAAATAACATACAAGCATGATGATCGTTGAGAAGGAACGTACCCGTAACAGTGTTGGAACCCGAGTTAGCGTCACCTCCTCCTAGGACATATGCTTTGCCTCTTGCATCAGGAACTCTTTCTTTGTTCCCATGGTTTTGGTTCTTGACTTTGGGACGATCCTTCTGGTAATGTACTTGTACTCTACATTCAAAACACATAATAACTCCCTGATTCGGCCCTAGAGTTCCTTGAGTAGGTACAGTCACAACAGATCTGCAATCCCTGGCCAGATGTCCAATCCTCTTACAGTTATGACACTTAGCAGTACACTGTCCTTCGTGGTGTAGCTTACACCTATTGCAGAACGGAAGTGTTCCTTCATAACCATTCTTCTCATTGTTACCAGTCATATAGGCTCTAGCAACATTCTGGCCTCTAGTATTCTGTCGTTTGTAGGGTGGTTGTTGCCCATGATTGTTTCTATAGTTGTTGTTTAATCTCTTCTTGTTCTCTGCGTTTCTTACAGTATAGCCCTTTAACTTTTGATCCATCAAGTTGTTGGCAATTCAAACAGCATCTTGTAGTCTTATGGGTTCTACAGCAATTACATTCCCTTGGATATTATCAGGAAGACCTCCAATGAATTTCTCCACCCGATCTTCCTCCTAGGGGACCATTTTGGTACACATCATGGTAAGTTCTTGGAACCTTTGAGTGTAAGTAGCCATGTCATTGTTCTTCACCGACAAATTCCACAACTCGGCTTCCATCTTTTGGATCTCATTTCTCAGGCAGTACACTTCAGTCATCAGATTCAACAGCTCTCTCTATGATAAAGCATATGCAGCATCAGTTCCGATGGTTTTCTTGTGAGAATTCCACCAGGTTAATGCACTGTCGAGTAAAGTATAGGTAGCATACTTCACTTGATATCTCTCCGGACAGTTGCTGATGTGAAACACAGTTTCCATCTTTTCACTCCATCTTATCAAACCAACCACACCTTCTGTTCCTTTAAAACTCAGTGGTTGACATTTCATGAAATCTTGGTAAGTACATTCATGAGCAACAAGCCTATCGCCTCTTCTATTCATATTACGGTTCTCATTACCGTCACCGTTGTCGCCTCCATTGTTTCCATTTTTAGTACCATTTCCATTACCATAGTTGGAGAGGATTGAAGGTCAGATGAGTAGTTGGGGGGCTAGTATGTAGAGGGGTACAGAGGGGGGTAGTAGAATTAGTGGGTGGTTTAGTGTAAGGTTTTTGTTGGGGTAGGGGAGAGTTTCGTTGGGTAGGGAGGTTGGGTGTAGGAGGAGGGTAGTAGGGAGGTTAAGGGATTGGTGTAGGGGCGGTGTGTGATTGGAGGAAGGTTGGTGAAGTTAGTGGTAAGGGTTGAGGATTGTTTTTGTAGGGAGCTACCAGTTGAAGTAGGGTTAAGAGTTGAGGTTTAAGAAGTAAGTGTAGTTAGGTTAGGAGTAGTGGCAAGGGGGAGGAAGGGTTAGTTTGAGGTGGTTTAGTTAGAGTAAGAGGGTTGGTTTTAGGAGGTTAGTTGAGGGTTGTAAGTTTAGGTGAGTGTGTATAAGGTACAGGGGTGGGAAGAGTAAGAGGGTGTTAGTGAGTTTGGGTAGAGTTTAGGAAGAGAGGAAGTGATGAGGGGGGGTTGTAGTTTTTATTCGGTAAGGTTTTTAGGTAGTAGGGTTAGAGAGAGGAAGGGAGGAGGGGATTAGAGTTGGGGTAGTAAGGGTTGATGTTTTTGGTAGGTTTGTGTTGAAGGGGGGAGAGTTAGCGTAGTTGTTGAGTGGGGTAGTTAGAGTTAGGTTAGTTAGAAGTAGGTTAGGGGGAGAAGTTGGGTTTTGGGTTTTAGAGGTAGTATAGATAGTAAGGAGTTGTTTAGGGTGTTAAAGTATGAGGGAGTGTAGGGGTAGTGAAGTTTAGGTTGTGAGAAGCAGGAGAGAGATAAAGTGGAGGGGAGTAGGGGAAGTAGGGGAGTTAGAGGGTTAGGGATAGTTTTTAGTAGTTGGGAGATGGGGAGTTAGTGGAGGGAGTAAGGGTAGAGTTTTTAAGTGGGGGTAGTGAGTTTTGGGTTAAGAAGGGTAGGTAGAGAGTAGTAGTAGAGGTTGTCGGGGGGATAGAGCGGAGAGTAGGTTAGAGAGAGAGGTTAGTTAGTTTAGGGTGTATAGTGGTAGTAGTGGAAGGTTAGTTTGGAAGTGGGGTGAGCAGGGTTTTTGGGGGGCGAGAGGAAGTTAAAAGTTGTGTTTGTTGGTTAGAGTCGTTGGGTTATAAGGAGTTGAGAGTGGGGGGTAAGTAAGAGGTTAGAAGTAGTTGTTTTGGTAGGTGGTAAAGTTAGGGAGGAGGAGTGGCTACGTTGGTAGGGGATTAAGGAGAGATTAGTGTTTTTTGTGAGTTGTTAGGGGGGGAGGTAAGGCAGGGTTTAGGTAAGTTGTATGAGGCAGGTTTTTTTTAGTTTGTGGAGAGGTTTTACCATTTCCATACATCTCCTCCTCCATTGTCATTTCCATTCCCGAGTTCAAGATCTCAGTTCACCCGGCGAGCCTCTAGAGCTGCGTCCACACGTTGGTTGACCATTTCTTCAATTGCGGCAGGGGTCATAAGGATACGAGTGTTAGTCATTGTTTCTCTCACAAGACACAACCCATTGTGAGATTTTGAAATGAATACACGCTTATTAGATAATGATAATTAATACATGCTATGAAATAAAATATATTTACTACAACACGAATTGCAAGAAGAATAAATAACAAAAAAAAAAAAAAAAATATAGATAAATAAGCGAGAGAGTCAAAACAAGCTTTTCATTTCATGAATAAAAGCATAATTCGGTTACAACCAAAATCCAAAATAGGTACATGATCCACAATTATTTCTACTGCTAACATCTAGACCTAACCATCAGTCTAGTGTCCTACATGATCATGGTACAACTAGTCTAAGGGGAAAACCCAAACTTCTAAACATATGACTCTTTCTAAGTCTCCCACCGAGTATCATCGCGTGATCTTACGAACTGACGAAACTCCTCCTGTGAAAGAAACATGTAAAGACGAAGACTGTTCACATGATCCCTCTCGATATCCAACATAGCACGAACCTTGAAGTTCTCCAACCTCAAACTCTCAATCCTCTCGATCAACCCAACTCTCTCTCCCCTAGCTATCAACTGATCAGCCTCTAACCGTCTCTGAACTTGTCTAATCTCGACAATCCTATTCAATCCGACAACCTCAGGACATGTGATGGTAAAAGTCATGCCAAAATATCACGTCAATCGACATATCCTCGAATGACCTAACAATGCCATTCCTAGTGCCAGACGAATCAGAAGAATCCTCTCTAACTGGCTCTACAATCTCCTCCTCAACCATTGGTGCCGACATCGGGTCGATACCTACCTCAACCGTGTCTCCAGCACTGGTGTCAGCCTCATACTCCTCTGTGTCATCCCTTGCCATCCTTTAAGGGTCAATCTAACATGATCTTACAAATTTCATCCACATCACCAATACCCAATCTATTCAACCTCAGTCTTATAGGGATCAAATCTCGGTATCTCCTCTAAACTAGCCTCAGGAATATGAATCTCTGAACCTCTTACGAGGTGTAGGGATAACGGGTAGGAGCTATTGATCCTATAACTGGCGTAGATGAGGGGTACATAATCAACCGGGGTTACATCTCTTCGCGTGATGGTCAGCAGACTGTGTCGATAATGCAGTGGTCTATCTGTTAAATCTCCTGACTGATGTTCATGATGTAGTCGGTGGATACAAAGATAACTTTATCACTAGATAAATGGAGCAGACCAGACGAAGCCTATCTACTACGTGTGGTGCTTCTCGAGGGTAACCCAATCTAGGTGATACATCTCTAGTCAAATATCCAGAAGGAGCCTGATCTGGTGCATCCAAACCCGAAGAATAAACTGGCGAAGAATTCGAATATGAACTAGAAGAAGATGGGTGGTGGTCTGAAGAATGAGGTGATGCATGCCTCATGCTAATTACGAGCTGGGTAAAGTCCAACTCTCTTCCTTGCAGTCAACAACTTACGCGGCCCATTAAGATAGGTGCGGTAAGGTCGACCAAAAGGAATAGCCTCCCCGGGTCGGATAAGAATCGCTGACCGTTGACGAATCTCGGGCGAGGCAATAACAGGAGCAATAGGAAACTCAGATTATGATGATTGACGTGATGCTACCTTGCTCCTCCAACGAGCAACAGTTATTACATACGGATCCTGAGAAGGTGGTCCATCAGAAGAATCAAGAGCCTCAGAAGAATCGGTGCATAAGAATGGTGAAATAGCTGGTAGCGGGGAAATATGCTCTGGTGAAGACATCTCATATGGTGAATCAGAATCGGAATCCGAATAGGAAACCAAGCCACACAATCAGGGGTGTAGCGACAAGAGTCGTTCAATACCACAGGTGTGAAGATGAATAAATGGAGCAATTAGTAGAAGTTTAGAGCAACCACTAAGTAGAAGGATATAACAGTAGGAATAGGGACCAAAAAATAAAGAATAACCCGACGAGGGGCGGGGATCCCACACTCTCATCGAAGAATCAGTAAGAAGAAATAGCACTAGCTGGAAGCTTGCTGCCATGATATCGCAAGCCAAAAAAGTTTATATAAATCTCCTGTTATATGGAAACCATTGCAAGACATAAGAAAACGATGAAATGACTGCAAAGGTAAATATGGCTAATATATAATAGCTCATGTATATTTAGAAATTTTTTTATGTATAGCAAGGAATAGACAACACGTAAAGCACGATAGAGGCAATAAGATCCATACTGGTTATAGACCAGACCTAGTTATAACTACCTGGTTCTCGAAAACTTGCTCTGCTTACCAATCTGCACAACCCCAGCGGGGCTGGACGGAAATAGTGTTGAGGTTCGTGACGTCATAACAATGCCAGAACACAAAAGCAATAAAGAACGACCATAATCATGGACGTTTGAGAAAAGGTGTATAGTTTGCATAAAAGAAATTTTATTAAAGCTTTATACAATCAGATTATTAAAGTTAAATGTAACGGAAGCATAATGAAGTTTGACAATGACAACGAGTATATAAATAGATAAGTCTTGAAATTGGCGAAGTCACATAGGCACATAGAACTCATTAGCATCAAAGAATCAAGCCAAGCTAAGCACCTGAGAAAACATGTTTAAAACGTCAACATAATATTGGTGAATTCATAGGTTTAAGTTAATACAAGAGTGGACTACAAGATTTCAAAATGTATGCGACTACTATAACAGATACGACATCACATAAAAAGTATTTACTGTTACGCTAAGCTCATGACACCGATGCTAATAATAACAGGGCATATTGTTGGGATTCTAAATTTGATGAGACAAAATAAATAAAAGAATGAAACAAAAGGATCAGAATTGTCATTAAAAGTATTCTTCAGCTGGGTGGAGATTTGATGATTAGTCAAAGGATGTTAAAGATAATGATAAGGATCATATTATTGTGATTTAAATAGTTTCTTCATCTATTGATTAACTTATTTTTATAAGCCTTAATATCTCTATATAATGGGTTTATATGTTATGGTCGGTTAGGATGCGTCTATGCGTTATTGGCTAGATTATTGATATATGATTATGAAATTTTAATATTATTGTCTATTATTTAATAGATGTATTTATGATCTTCATTATTATTTTTAAATAAGAATATTTTTTTTAATATTATTATAATTTAATTATTATATATTACAACCTAATATAACCCCTTTCATTTATTTCTATCTTTTTATATGTTATCTAATATATTTCACACACTTATTAGGTGTAATCTTATTAATTTAAATAATCCTGTATTATTTCAATTTATTAGGGGTGATTAATTTCTTCACAAATTAATATTTTTATTATTACATTATTATCATATTATTCATTATAACTCTGTATTATATTAGTCCAACCTTATTAGATCGTGAAGATACCATTGACATAGGTTTTAGATGTCCAAAAAGTATGTGTGTGTACACAAAAAGATGTAGACGTCTAGTGTTTTGGTGTAGCCCCAAGGATCTTTGATCCCTGTTAGATTGTAACCGTTCTAGAGTTGATCGTCTAGAATTGGGGCTTGGAGGAAACGTATGAATGGTAAACCTTGTTGAATATCTTTGTTCTTATTCCGCTTTGTTTTATAACTTATGAACATTGATATTATCCTAGATAAATGTCTAAACAACCTGAGTTTCAATAATCTAGATCCAAGTCAATGATCACTACATAGAGCCTACAGAGCCTGTGCTTTGAGAAACTTTGAGAGAATAAACAGAACAATGCTTTGGCTAAGCTTCCCATGCTCAAACTCGGGGAGTATGAGATGTGGGAGATTAGGATTAAACAGTATTTTTA